>JAABOM020000075.1:484014-511860 GCA_011800125.2 Solanum clarkiae | reverse complement strand
TAAAAATGAATTCGTAACTATATTATGCAATTCTTGTGATGACAAAGCTTGTAGAAAATTCTTAAATAGAAAAATAATATATATATATAATCATGCAAAATGAATTTTTTAGCTATATTTCATGGTTAAAGATATGAATTTTAGCTACAACATGAAAATGTTTGTGGCAAATACTTCATATCATAGCAATGAATTTTATTATTTGTAACTAAATATGTGCACTATTGCCACAAGACTAAACTATAGAAATAGCTACAAAATCTAAGTTTGCATGGCAAACAAATTAAATATTTTGCTATAGTATGACATCTTTGTGGCTGCATCGATGCAGATAGCTACAAATCTTTTTTGTTGTGGCAAAAAAATAAAATTACTTTTTTCGTGACAAAACTTTTTTACTTGCACAACTATAAAGCAAAAGTTCTATAGCAATAGCTACTAGTCCTTAGCCACGGACAATGTAAAGTCAGTAGCTAATCTTTAGCCACGTTACATCTTGCTACGAATGCTACGGAAGATAAATATTATAGCTAAAGCATGTAGCCACAAAAAACTACATATTTGGCTACGATAAATTTTATAGTAATAAATGTGTTTTCTTGTAGTGTGAGCAGCTGAAATATTGACATCGGGAGATTGGCAGTTGGTTGAAACACTCCAAGTTTGAGATAGCATACAACAACAACATAATCAGTGGAATCCCACAAGTGGGGTATGAGGAGGGTGAAATGTATGCAGACTTTACCACTACCTCGCAAAGGTAGAGAGGCTGTTTCCTGGGAGCACTCGTCCCACAAGTTTGAGATACCATATGTATATTTTTATCTTAAGATGTGGGGGTGGTGATTATTTTAGTTAAAATCTTTGCTTTTTGTAATTGGGGAAAGGGGAGGAATCTCTATCCATAAAGAATACATCAACTCTTTGAACTTTTTTTTGTTCATAGGTGAATTTCGGATTTAGTTTTTCCTGACTAGATGAGTTCTTTTTTTTTATTGAACAGTTGATTTTCTTAGTTATTTGTTTCAGATTTCCAGTTCTATTTTAAGATACAACTTTTACTATCCGTCTTTGCCCAAAGTTTAGTGAATGATCAACAAATCAGTGGTGGTGGTTCTCATGTGTCACATCAATATCGGGTGTCTACGAAACAGTGAGGATGACTGAGGTGTCTAGATATGTATCCTCAAAGTTAGAATGTTTAGTTGTCAGTTTAGACCAAGTTAAAGAATCTATGTGTTATGTCATATGTAGGTTATGTCAAGTATATTTTCCATCTCTTTTTCTGTTGATGCCTATGCAACACACTTGAAGATTAACAGCTAGTTCCGGACAGTTAGTGGTAGTGGTCCTCGTCTGCTGTTTGTACCTAGGGCCCTATGTTGCTTTCAATAATGTCGGGGACACAATGAAAAAGAGTTGGGGTGTCTAGACGTGCATTGGAGTGCTTAGTTGCTAGTTTAGGCCATATATATTTTTGGCCTCGTCTTTTTCTGTTGAGGCCTCTGCAACATGCTTGAAGATTAATAGGTAATCTTGCATATTTCTGAATTGAGATGTCCGATTTTATTACAAAACACGACAAAATTCAGAGAATGCAGTTGATGCTTGATTTACTAGTTGATGAACTTAAAAGGCTTTCCTGCAAGGTTGAAAGTCTCTGTTGGATTCTCATAAATGTTGAATTTGATGTGTACTAAATTATGTGTACATATTTCAGTTAATTGTTAGAGTGATTTGATGTGTTGTTACTTATGGATATATCTTTGATCGCTCCTGTTTTTGGGGCCTGATATTTTTGAACTGTGGGTTCAGCCTCTCTATCTCTATGAGATAGTGGTAAGGTCTGCTTACATTTTACACTCTTGTGAGATTCTACAGGGTATCTTTGATCGCTGGTATTGCTTCCGGCATTCAGTGCATGACAATGACAAGAGTAGATTCTTTTCTTGAAGAGGGATTAAATCCTCAACCAAAAGTACTGATTTTATGTTGCTATACTTCCATAAAATTTTTAGAACTATGAATTAGTCAGACCAGAGGGAATGAACAACAACAACAACATACCCAGTATAATCCCACAAGTGGGGTCTGGGGAGGGTAAATTGTACGCAGACCTTACCGCTACTTCATAGAAGTAGAGAGGCTGTTTCCTAGACCAGAGGGAATGAAGAAACTAAGATATACAAACACTTCCTTTTTAAATAAGCCCTATACGCGGTTGATTGATCAGTGAATTTTGAATATTAAATAATTTAAAAAAATTGTGAATTAAATCCTCGACTTACCTGACAAGTTTGCTAGCTTATGAACGATTTCTTGCGATTATTTTTTATATGACTTGATAGATGAACTCTCCTTATAATCACTCGAAAGCACTAGTATATGTATCACAAAGTTACAAATATTGTTTTGAAAAGTTTATCATTTTCTTATATGGTCAAGACATTAGGAATGTAGTCAATTTTCTTTACAATTTTTAAAGTTTTTGCTTAAATGACAAAAAAAAATATCTTTAATATTTTAGAACTTTAAATTAAACTAGTTAAAACTTACTATCTACCACTAAGATTTTTGAAAATAAGAATCAAAATATTATATTACGACAAATGTTAATACGTTATAAACTTGAGAGAAATTTTCTGAAGTGACTCAACTATTATTTATGAAACATCATAAATTATTAGACTTGAGTCACTTATGATGAATAGTTATAAACACACATCACAAATAAACCAAAATAATTACTTCACTTATAAATATCAATAACTTACCTTGTTCAAAATTGAGCAATATTAAAAAGAACTATTTTTTAACATTAACGATATGACAACAACATCTATACTTTAAAAAAAAATTAATTTTAATATTAAAATTCCTAAAACGTGAGACTTTTTCTTTAAAAAAAGAAGAAGCTAATGTTAGAAATTTAGGCAAAATAGTAGGGAACATTTATATCTAAATTTATTAGAAATCACAAATAAACTACAATAATTACTTCACTTATAAATATCAATAACTTACCATAGCACAAAGCATACACCCTGGCATATTGACCCAATTGTTGTTTGCAAAATCCCATTAATCATTAATTTTGTGTCCGCGATATTTCTATTGACTCTAAAAATAACATCGTCTAAATAAGATTTTGATATACTATTCCCAAACACGTTACTAATACCAAAAACGTCACACCAACACAAACTTTTTGCATTTTTGCTTGTATAACTGATGTAATATGTTCCTCTCTCAACTAGCTCCAAAAGAGCTATATCTATTTCCTCACTCTCAACTAGCTTAATAATGATCATATTTGATTAAAAAAAAAATTAACACAATATGCGTATCTATAAAGTTTTTCTCTTTCTACTGGTTTTTCCATACACATGTTAAAATTTAATTATCCAATATTTTTTTTTCTGTTGAGATTAGTTATATTTAATATAAAGAGATTGAGTTATTAGATTCTAATAATAATCTCTTCATATCTTCTATAGATTGTTTGAATTCAACAATCATTTGATAAATTCTACTAGTTTTTCGATACACGTGGTAAAATTTAATTATCCAATACATTTTTTTCTTTTGAAATTAATTATATTAGATATAAAGAGATTGAATTATTAGATTCTAATAATAATCTCTTCGTATCTTCTAAAGTTAGATCGTTTAAATTCAATAGTCGTTTGATTGCTGGTAAGAATTACATAACTGTAATAGTATAGGGATTGGTCATGAAAAATTTATTATTATTTTATGTAAGTATTCATTATGTACGACTAGTTATTTCACCTTCTATCCTAGATAATATATTACATGAATTCTCTCATAATTTATACATGTAGTAATCACACAACCAAACACAATAATAATTCTATACATGAACAATTTACCTGCTAATTAGCTACCAAACGAACAATTTACCCATTAATTAGCTAGCAAACGTATTATTATTACTTATGCATAATATAATACATGCATAACTCACTTCCAAACAAGCTTAATGTACAATTGTACCCTATAATCCCATTTTAACCAATTCATTATTAGTTTCTCGATGTGGAATTCCACTGGGTATGTTATTATTGTAGTACTATTAGTTTCTCAATATATGTGCAAGGATTTAATTAATTAACCAAAAAAATTTCCTCTTGAGATTAATTATACTCGAGTATAGAGAAATTAAATAGTTAGATTCTAATAACAACTTCTTCGTATCTTCGAAAGTAACATGTTAGATTAAAAATAAGATAGTTTATCTCAAAAATATATACTCCCTCCATCTCATTTTATGTGACACTCTTTCCTTTTTGCTCCGTTCCAAAAAGAATGATACCTTACTCAAATTGGAAACATTTTACTTTTAAAATTTCCTTTTTATCCTTAATGAAATGATTCTTAGCTACACAAATATTTAAGAATAATTTTAGATCACAAATTTCAAATAAAGTCTTCCTTTTTTTTAAATATCGTGTCAAATCAAAGAGTGTCACGTAGAATGGAATGGGATGAAGGGAGTATATATGAAAAGACTAACAATTTCTTCATTAATCCAAACTAATTTACACTCACATTAGTGCATTACAATCTCTTTACTGAACCCATAACCCAGAGTGCTTAAAAATAATTGACCCCTTTTATAGATTCATTTCTCACAAGCTAAAAACCCATAATCTCACACTAATTGGAGATTAAAGATCAGCATTTTGTTAAGCTCACTTTCCAGGGACGAAGTTTGTGGAAAAGGCCCAGGCATTGTTGTTAACTGGGTCAGCAATGTGTTCGGCAAGGTTCTCCAATGGACCCTTTCCGGTGACAATAGCTTGGACGAAGAATCCAAACATAGAGAACATAGCAAGTCTGTCGTTCTTGATTTCCTTTACCTTAAGCTCAGCAAAAACCTCAGGGTCATCAGCAAGGCCCAATGGGTCGAAGCTACCACCGGGATAAAGTGGGTCAACAACCTCACCAAGAGGCCCACCAGCAATACGGTAACACTCAACAGCTCCCATCAACAACTTGGCAAGCCCAGATAGCCAAAATGCTTTGTGCATGGACCAAGCTAGGGTTTCCCAAGTAATCAAGTCCGCCCTCACTGAAAATTTGGGATCCAGCCTTGAACCATACAGCTTCACCAAACTTAACACCATTACGAGCCAAAAGCTCAGGGAAAACACATCCAAGAGCTCCAAGCATAGCCCATCTGCAATGGATCACCTCCAATTCACGGTTCTTGGTGAATGTTTCAGGGTCAGCTGAAAGTCCGGCAGTGTCCTATCCGTAGTCACCAGGGAACTCACCCAGTCAAGTAGCTTGGTGGTTTGCCAGAGAATGGGCCCAAGTACTTAACACGGTCAGGACCGTATCATGGACTACCAGAGGAGACAGGCTTAGCCTTGCTGGCCATCTTCCTCATGTAGAATCTTCCATTTTCGGAGATTTTAGAAGAAGATGGTGAGACTTTTACCGCCTTTCCTGCAAATGTAGAGGAAGAAAGAGCCATTTTACAAGTTGCCATAGTAGTAAGTAGTAGAATGAAAAACTACAAAAAAGAAGAATTGGTTTGAGGCTTGAGTTTCTTGGGCCTTGTATCAAGTGTATATAAATGAGCTGTTACTCTTTAGGCCCAATACATCATTATCCTTGAATATATCTATCTAATTTTTGATTGGTGGATGCACTTTGTAACCTTTTGGGGTTATTGTCCATTTGGCAAAGCTCAACACCATTAAAGATGACTAGATATTTTTAGATATATATTATGTATACAAAAATCTAACAAATTGTAGACTTCCTTCCTTTCACCCAATCCAGAGTCGCCACGTGTGATTGTGGATTATTTCAACATAATATCCACTTGACCAGAAACTCATAGCCATGCAATAGTTCACACATTTGTGTGTTAAATTGGACCATTTTGTATGAGTGGCAAATTGACAACGAGACAATAATGTTTGAATTTAAATTTGCACATGTGTAGGCTCTTCATGAAGCTGCATTTAACCAAAGGAAATTTCTTGAATATTGGGGAGGGGAATTAAATTTCATATAATATTCAAATTAGCAAGAGAAAAAAAATCAAATAAAAAAATGGTTATTTTTGCATCCATTTTCACAAAAACCTCATATAAAGGTTCATGTTATATTTTGATGGTAATTTTATGTATGTATAAAAATAAATTGACCTTATATATATACAATATAATTTTTCTGACCAAAGAGTTTGAATAAACGCTTTTTGGCCCTTAGCTCCGCCCATGAACTGTAGTGGTGCAGGAAAAAAAAGTAACAGAATAATGTAATACTAAGATTTTGAAGTTGTGACCTAAACAGATGGTTGATTTTTTTTCCTTGTATCAAAGGAATTCAATAATTTATAGTATATAATAATTATTTTTACCTTCGATTGGAATAAAAGAAATTAGTAAAAAAGTATTTCGCCGGTCACATAAATTAATCACCTAATTGGACCAACAAATGGGTGAATTTCAAGATCGCAAGATCACAAATCAATGGATCATCAACTTCGTTTAAGAAAATTTAAACGTGTAGTTATTTTTACTGACAAGAACAACAACAACAACAATAACACGACTACCTATCCTGAGGAGGAACTGACTTTTATAAGCTATTCGCAGCAATCAGATTTTCGGCGCGGTATAATTAAAGGCTATATGCATGCTGAAAGGTGCAAATTTTATTTCGAAACTATTTCAAACAACTAAAAACTCCCCCTTTTTTTCTCGACAGAATAACCCCAACGGGATTTAATTGAACATATTAATTTTCCTTCAGCATGCATAGAGGCTAACACTCGAGAAAAATTTACAAGTTTTAGATTTCTAGTTTTCTTGAATTAATTTTTCAATTTTCAGAACAATACTTGCATGAAAAATATCTCTGACTCATACTAAGAGCATATAGGACAGTTTGCAATATTCATAGCCACATATTTGTTGGACCCCCATTAGTTAAAAATATCTTGAAATATAGATGGATTACAAATTGCCATGTAGACTAAATAGAATCTTGAAAACCAATGAAATTGTGGATAGAGATATCATAAGATAAGAACTATATTCCCTTTCTCCTATATATAGTTTATTAATCTCAATTGATCATAAGTCATCAGACAATAGCCATCAAAAAACCTTAATTTCTTTCAGTAAATTAAATCATGGCTACCTCTACCATGGCTCTTTCTTCCTCTACTTTCGCCGGTAAGGCGGTAAAACTCTCACCATCTTCTTCTGAAATCTCCGGAAATGGAAGATTCTACATGAGGAAGACAGCTAGCAAGGCTAAGCCTGTCTCCTCTGGTAGCCCATGGTACGGTCCTGATCGTGTTAAGTACTTAGGCCCATTCTCTGGCGAACCACCAAGCTACCTGACTGGTGAATTCCCCGGTGATTACGGATGGGACACTGCCGGACTTTCAGCTGACCCTGAAACATTCGCCAAGAACCGTGAATTGGAGGTGATCCACTGCAGATGGGCTATGCTTGGAGCTCTTGGGTGTGTCTTCCCTGAGCTTTTGGCTCGTAACGGTGTTAAGTTTGGCGAGGCTGTATGGTTCAAGGCTGGATCCCAAATTTTCAGTGAGGGCGGACTTGATTACTTGGGAAATCCTAGCTTGGTCCATGCACAAAGCATTTTGGCTATCTGGGCTTGCCAAGTTGTGTTGATGGGAGCTGTTGAGGGTTACCGTATTGCTGGTGGGCCTCTTGGTGAGGTTGTTGACCCACTTTACCCTGGTGGTAGCTTCGACCCATTGGGCCTTGCTGATGACCCTGAGGCTTTTGCTGAGCTTAAGGTGAAGGAAATAAAGAACGGCAGACTTGCTATGTTCTCTATGTTTGGATTCTTTGTCCAAGCTATTGTCACCGGAAAGGGTCCATTGGAGAACCTTGCCGATCACCTTGCTGACCCAGTTAACAACAACGCCTGGGCCTTCGCCACAAACTTCGTCCCCGGAAAGTGAGCTCAACAAAATGATGATCTTTGAGTTTTTAGGTTGCGAGAAATGAATCTATAGAAGGGGTCAGTTTCTAAAGTATTCTGGGTTATGGGTTCAGTGCAAGAATATTGTAATGTGGTGTAAATTGGTTTGGATTGATCAATGAAAAACAAGTTAATCTTTCCATACGTTTTATTTTGCACATGCAAATTTTAGAATCTCTTTAGTTTCCAAGTTATATACATCTGTGTTGCTCGAACTCTTCGATAGTGTCATGTTGAATTTGACAAAAATAGTTTACTTTTGAAAAATCTAACACGGGTGCAACATTGAAAGTGAAGGGTCCATTTCCTCTGATATTAACAGATTTGGTAATAGTACATGCACAAAATTAGTATAACCATATTAAACTTCACCAATAGTTTGAGCAATTAAGTGATAAAGACTGGAGACGAAAGTAGAAAGTGGGATTATATTGCAATAGATTTACTACTGGGAAACATAAGCTGATAACTATAGATTAAAAACGACGACAAAAGGGGGTTAAACGTGTTAAACAAGAGCTAAAAGAAAACACAGACGCAGTGACTAGCACTGTTAGCTCAGACATTCCCTACGCTACATTTTAACTTGATAAAGACGTAAGAGTACAGTCTCGTGGCACAGAGGAGCAGCCAGTCAAGTCTCTTCAGGGATCGTGAACGATGGTTATTTCCAAAGAAACAGCTCGAAAGGCCACCTTCACACTCATTACAAGACCCCCAAAAAGACAAGGGAGGCAGTAGGATTTAGTAGCTGTTTTGCCATATCTGTTGTTGCTGAGACTGCTTTGGCTGGACTTGTGAACCAGCCAAGGATCCATCGCGAAGGTTTTGTTGCTGTTGTTGATCCAATGAGATACCAGCCTGAGAAGTGTAGAAATTAGGATAGGCCCCCAAAGATCCATAGCTTTGTGATGGCTGTTGGCCTTGCCTAAATGCACCTGTTTGGTGATTTTGTCCTTGAAAGCCGTAATACGTGTTGGTGGGAACAGCTGACATTGTTCTTGAACCAGGTCCATGAAGCCATAAAGCTGAGTTCTCACTCTGAAAGAGAACAGAAACAGGAGTGTCAAATAAAGCGAGACGCACAAGGCAGATAGAGCCAGTGACAAAATCGAAATTTCGTGCAATTCTAAAGTTTTGTAACAACCATCAAGGTTGAGCTTGAAAAATGTAATTGATCAAACAAAAAGAAGTAGCTAGGGACGTCCAATGGGCAGGGTAAATGGGTTAAAAAGTGGATCATGACCCGCGCAAAAACTACTTGGTCTGAAATGGAGCTAAAAAGCGGATCATGACTCAACCAGTCATATTCTTGCTAAGTTTTAATTTCTTGGATAGTTCTTTAATTATTTTTTCTAAGCATTTAATAAAATTAGATCTTTTTCCTTTGTTATAACTGCATATAACATATCAAATAAAAAATTGTCTATTTTGAAAATATTTTTACAAGTTTCCATGGATCAATATAGGCTGAGCTAATAAATGCAGAACAGGTTGGACGGATCATGTTTTCATGGGCTGATGTTGCTACACCTAACAGTAGAAATAGCTGTGCTTGCAAAAAAGAATAGGTTACCTGCTGAAGAGACATCAAATGATTGGTATCCTTGAACTGAGCGCTTAATACATCATCGTAACTTAAGTTAGTACCAGATGGAGCAGAAGGGGTGTTGATTGGGAAGTTCCCGGGGATATTGGTTGTATTTCCAAAAGCACCATATCCAGAAGGAATACTGGCAGATTGAGGCAAGCTGCTGGCAGAAACGGTATTCTTATATTGAGGGAGCATTGCTGCAAGCGACTGATGGTAACTGCTGTTACCAGGAAATGCTTGTTGGAATGCAGATGGCATATATGAATAGTTCTGATGCATAAAGGGATAACTGATCACGTTGGCAAATGGTCCAACAGGAACAGCTTGTTGAGAATATGGGTGTACAGTCAGATGTTGCGGTACGCCAGGCCCTGTGGCGACACCATTTCCAGAAAGCATCTGTTGAGTAGGCTGTGCTGATGAAAAATCAACCGTCTTCATAGCCTGCAGGAAACACAAATACAGTCAGCTATTAAAACAATATACCCAGTATAATCCCGCAAGGTCTGGGGAGGGTAAAGTTACGCAGACCTTATCCCTACCTCACAGAGCTAATAGAGATAGAGAGGTGGTTTCCAATAGACCCTCGGCTTAAATAAAGCATTCCAAATAGTTTGAAAAAGGGGGTACAGATATGGGAGCAATAACGACAGCGAAATAATGAGATGGAGGGCATTTACACAATACACAGAAGAGAACAGAGTCAAATATTACACACCAAAAAAACAAGATAAGGGAGAAAAATTATTGTACCAACGGGGGAAAATAGAATGGATAATGGTTTCCCCATCTCAAGTCACCAATTCATACTACAAAGAGTTGTGATAGACAGCACACAGGCCAGAATATGAATCACTGATCAAACTAAAAGCACAGAGGCCAGAATGTGAATCACTGATCAAGCTAAAGCAACACATCACTTAGAGATACCACATTTAAGATATGTGTGATCAATATTTGAATAAACTGCTGAACCTTTTAGCCGCTTAAACCTATAACTTTATTTGCTTTTGGGATGATCAGAACAATCCAAAAGAAAAGCTTCCTTTTGAAAACAGAAGTGTACTCAGAAGTATGTGACTAATACTTATGAGAATGTTAAACACCAACTCCAGCCTCGTTTTACTAGATGAAATGACACTTATCTCTTCCCTCCTTCCACCAGTTTATACTTGATAGCCATGAATTTAGCATTCAACACACTCTGAGAAGCCATGACCACACCTCTTTCGGGAAAAATCAGAAAGAGGGTGTTGCAGATCAATTTTGTTTAAGAACGAATATTGACATGCAGTAGAGGAGAACATCAAAATACACTGTGTGTTGGGCCTTTGAGAGATTCAAACTTTATTTTGTTACTTCATTTATTTTACTAAGTTAATTTATAACTTCATAAGTACTTTCCTCCTTTTATTGATAAATTTTAATACATTGAAAAAAAGAGGGAAAAAAAACCAATGGAAGATACCTATACTAGAAGGATATCCTTGGCTCAAACAAAAAATTGCATGAATCTAATGTAAAAAGTCTTCATGACTTTACTCCAAAATGTTACATAGAAATCATCTTCGTGTTTATGAACAATCTATTTCATCAGGGAAAAAACAATATAACCAGCTTTTAGCTAGACCTGACTATTCAAGCCCGCCTGCCTGGAACTCAACAAGCATAAGCACTTCTAAATTTTAACTCAAATCAAAATGGTCAATTTCTTCACACATTCAATATAAAATAGTTAAGGTCAATATGTCTGCGGGCAAAGGTACCAACACTAGATCTGAAGCAAGGATAGAAAGACATGTGCAATATTGATTACATTCAGCAGAAATATCACCTCAGGCATGGAAATTGCTGCACCACTGATTGATGAAATTGAGTTGCCATATTTTGTGGTCACAGCCTGTGTTGTTGAGAAAGGAGAATATGAAAGCTCAGACTCTCGACCAGGATGAACGCTAGCAGCCAACAAGGTACTCTGCAGAGGATTTGTGTAGACCTACTCAAATGAAAAATAGCAAGAGAGCAAATTAGGTAAAACACTGGTATTATGCTCTAGCAGAATTGAACACCTAATCAGAAGAGGTCCCTAGAAAGCATGAACCATGCCAAACCTTTCCTTATATATGCATCCCTCCACTGGAAAAGAAAGCCTACACAATCAGATAGTGACAGAATACAAAGCCAACTAAGCTCTCCATATTAAATGCCACTCATCACTCAAAAATATACAGAAGAGCAATTACCAACTCTGCAACTCACACTGCAGCCATCCCATGTATCAACACCACTCATATAACTCAAAAATTAAGGGATCGTTTGGCATGACAGAGGAGGAGTAATAATCCTGGGATAAATTGCAAGATTAATTTATAATGTGTTTGGTCAGGGGTATTAGTTAGTCCCAGAATTATTTATCCCATCATTTGGTACTATAATGATTGGATAAGTTATCCCATATATATGGTGGGATAACTAATCCCATGGGATAATTTTCTCATCCCTTCACCCATACCAAACAACCCCTAACAAAATAGCAATTACCAGCACTGCAACTCCTGCTGCAGCATTTCCTTGTCTCATGGCATACACTTACACTAAGCCATCTTCAAACTTGGGAACATAATACTATAGAAGTTTTAACATATGGTTAGTGTTTTGCAAAAACTAACAACAGGAAGCGCATCCCAAGGAGAGTACATGAAACCATTTTATATCCTGGACAAAAGGCAGAAAAGTATTCTTACCATATCATTTGAGAACGGAGCAAGATTTTGCATATGAGAACTCGTCTGTGGCTGACTAAATGCTCCATTTAATTGTTGAGAACCTTCATATGAATAGCCAGCAGCAGAGGAAGGACGAGAGTAATGCCCATCACTAGTTTCTGCTTTCAGAGATTCTGGTTGTGAAGCAGTTGGCACTTCATAATTTCCAGGATTTGCATTATTTCTGTGGAATAGATCACGACCAGCCTCATTTCTGAGAGTATCATCACCATAGTATTCAGAAGCCCTGTAAAATAATATAAGTTCACAATTAAAGAACTAGCATTTCTCCATGCTTTGCATAGAAGATCTCTCCTTCAAGAAAAACCATTTCTAGCAAGAACATACAAGTTTCGAATAATTAAAAAGAGAGCATTGTGTATTAAATTTTAGATGGAAAAAGGTACTATACCATCATCAATTAAGTGCATCAAACAAAGATTTCATTAATGGAAGAGAATTGCAAGCTAATATTACTATTTGATTGACTAAAACATGGAACAATTCTCGAAATCCAATTAGTAAAAGGAACGATATCAATGCAAGGAAATTCGATTGATATCA
Organism: Solanum clarkiae; assembly: GCA_011800125.2. Lineage (NCBI taxonomy): Eukaryota > Viridiplantae > Streptophyta > Magnoliopsida > Solanales > Solanaceae > Solanum > Solanum clarkiae. The sequence continues at coordinate 498,936 of JAABOM020000075.1, read as the reverse complement.
TTTATTTATAAAATGAGAAAAAATGTATAAGTAACCAATAAAGAAGATAAAACCTACATGACAAAATGAATGATTGAAGAACTTTTTAACATCATTGACCACATAGAGAAGAGTTGAATAGAGAGTGCTCAATTAGCATATCATAAACACAGCTTCCGCAATATATGCAAATTATTAATTTAGCAACTCAGCAAACAAAAGAATGGCCAACTTAAAAGAAGGTAAACCTGGTGCCCACGTGCCCAACTGAAGAACTATCTGCATCTCTGGATGCATCTTCCAAGTTAGTTTTCATGGGGGCAGAGACCAGTGATGCAGAAAAGGACACACCACCAAAGCTACCAAAACTTAGGTGAGAGCAGTCAGCTGTTTGAACTTGAAGATGATCTGGAATCACAACACATGGACTATCCCCATCAGATGGCAAACCCGCTGCATCCTTTACATTTAGTTGTTGCAAGTTCGCAGCAACTGATGAGACTGAGACATTAACATCTTCAACTGCCACGAGAGGGTAGTATTTTAAAATTTGAAAAACAAAACTACAGTTGTACCAAGGTATAAATATTTACTTAAAAGTACAAGTTGCAACAGCTTATTAGAGATTGCTACTTTTCTTGATAAAGTTAAGTAGACACAGGTACTTCCATTCCTTCAGATCCTGCGTCTTTTTCTTTATGATCTAAAGACAAATGATGCAGGATGAAATGCTCCCTAAACAGCTAACCCATGCATGCCAAACACCCCATAAATTAGTAGCTATGCTGGGATTTGTCGGTTGAAAGATGAAATTTATTTTCATATTGAAAAGAAAAAAGGAAGCACTAAAAAGGAGGAGGGAGGAGAGAGGAGGGAGATGGGAGACAGCAAAGGTGCATTTACAGGTACCAGAGGCCACATCTACTCAGGAAGATCCTCATAAATGCAATTTGGCAGGAACATTGTCAAAACAAACAGAAGTTGCAGAAGTTTAGAAGGAAACCAGTTATCCGAAATATTTAGGTTTCTGATATGCTAAATATCCATCCGAAATAGACGGACAAACAGATTGACACAAAGTAAGGATGAGATAAAGATGCTAGTACACTAAGATTCCCACAGTTAAGATTTAACATTTCATTAATTTCTGCAAATTAAAATGCAGACATCTAATGATAAGATCAGACAAGAGGGAGAAACAGCCTTAAAATAGATCTGATGATACCAGGATGTCACAACTGCTTTCTTAAAACAAAAATGTCAAGATCTACTCCTGCCATATTAAAATAATAAAGTAAAGGGAGATACAACAAAGAAGATTTGAGTTAAGAGGAACTAAAGCGTCAATGCTAAAACGCCAACCAATACCACCTTAGTTAAACTAAAACAGAGATTTAATATATCCAATGATATGCATATTATATCATGCCAAACCAAGACTTCCACACATATTCACCTTGTGGATGGTCAAAAGTGTGATTCTGTTGCTGATATCTGTAGAGGTCATTGTCATAGACAGAAGCAGTATCAGCATTATCCTCCTGCAACTTTCTACTGGAAAGAGAAGTATCAAGATCTTCCTTAGCACTTTCATCTGCCTCTTGAGACTCATCCATCTGAGTTTGATGATCAATTCTATCAAAAGACACATAATACGGATCAGGATCCAGCACGGAATTAGTGGGAGGCTCCAAGACAGCAGGCTGGCTAGCAGCTGATGGCTGCTCAATTGAAGGCCATTCATCATTCGCTGAAAGATGCTGAGATGAATAATCCCTTGGTTCCTGATGTACCTCATGAACCGTGGAATGATCATCAGAAAACTGTGTATTACGATGTGATGCGCCATAAGGAGGTGGTGCCTGATCATGGTTTTGGTTGACACCAACAGTACGATCAGATTTATTAGGTACACTAGTCACTTTACTCTGTGGCCTACCCATCTTCACAATATCAGCCATTGATACTTGGCCTGGCACCCCGCCCCAAGTAGATTGATATCCAGAAGAAGGCTGTGAGGCAGCTAAATGACCATTAACTGCAGCTGGTGCTGATCTTTTACTGTCATTTCCAGCAGCATCACTGCAACACCATTTAAAGCGTAAAAGAAAATTTATAAATAAGTCAAACATCTCCAGTACCATGTCACTTTGCACATATGAATACATACAATTCCTGAATACAAGCAATCCCTGAATAATTTAACATGCATGGTTTTTTTGTTGTTGTTGATGAGTATATTCAACTTAGCAATTTGATTTGGCAATTACAGATTGTTTCTGCTAACTAGATTTGGTTTTCCAATTAATGCTTGAGTATGACAAGAACCTCTCTAGTGGAAAAGAGACATTGACAAACTCAATGACCATACGGTAAGGTTCGAAGTATTATTACACTGTAACCACAAACAGAATCTGAAAGCAACTGATTGTCTAGAGAAAGAACCAAAACCTTCTAACAAGACAACAGTACTAACCTGATGGCAGTTGGTCTCCTATCTGTGTTGCTTCCTGCAATTAGAGGGGTTGAAGAGAAGTTGTTTGTTTGTGATCCACTCTCCTTCCTGTGAGCAGGAGCGGGCTTGGCAGACTCTGTCGGAGTTGGTTAGAAATCAAAAGATTCCAGTATCAGATAACATGGCTTACACAACTCAACCTAGTCTCTCTTGCAGAAATTGTGAATTAAAATGCATATACCTGATCCACCACGCCCAACATATCGTTCCCCACCAGCCCTACTGCCTCGGCTTGGAGTGCTACTCGTGATCCAGGACCTAGATTCAGTTGTATCCTTAATCTGAACCAAAAATGAACAGAAGTAAATATATAAATATTTAAACGCAATTTGGCTTAAAGCACCTTTTTAAGGTCAGCGACTCAGTTATAAGCAAGATAAGCTTTGAAGAAACATAGAACATATCAAGTGGAGGGTGTAATGCAGGGCCCTCAGGATTGTACCAATTTATATCATATAAAATATATCTTAGAAGATCAAGAATATAGAAAGCATGACTCTAGAGATATAAAGTTCAGAAAAATCCAGAAATACATTGGTTCTGGAATTTATGCTTTAGAAATGCTTACGAACCTCTTTTCTCTTTTCTCGTTTGCTCTTCACCTCATGAAAAGGATCTAGTCAAACAAACTTTAAATTAGAAGTTGGTAAAAAATATCAACTTATTCAAGCAGGGGAGATTGACAAAATATAACTAGGTTTTCAGCAAGATAACTACAAAAATGTCACTTCAAGTAACTATCACAGTATAAAACAGTAAAAACATTGGAAGAACATAATTAGCAACAGAAATTCAAATTTTCAGCAGCATAATGGAATAGTGCAAAATCACCAGCAGAATCAAATCTGATGCTTTTTCAGAGGGAAATACTTGATTCTTGCTTAAACCTTATTTCCAAAGGCAGCCTATGTCATCTCGAGGTAAATTCTAAATAATCTGCCTGGTGAGTACAAAGTAGTAATGGCTCACAAATAGCTACAATTAGCTCCCATGTGTTTTTTTGATAAAGTGCATGTTTCATTCAAAAGGCATCAAGTAGACGTGTTTGCCTGGTTTGATCAGAAAAAAAGGTTTGGTAAACACTTGATTTTAACGACATGAGTAGGAGTTGTAACACCACCAAAACATCTTCTCTTTCTTTCAAAATGTTTAGTTCCTATGGTAATTAACATTGAGAGGCAGCAACAATTACATCAGAAATACAAGTGAAAAGTTATCCATCTCAAACAGAAATACCACAGGGTCCACTAAGCATAAAGATGACTCAAGGATCAGACCGAACACGATTACACCAAAACTTCTTCTGGGATTTTCAATATACATGCCAAAAAATCAAAACTTGTACGGACCAAATGGGTATTTCTCCATAATAAAAGTTACAAAGCATTACAAATATGAAAACTTCATGTATACACAACCCATTAGATTAATCTTTCTTGCTTAGACAAAGCTTGAAGTTAAAGAGGCACTAAACTCAAACACAAGACACCATAAATGTTTGAAACAAATTCATTCTAATCCTTTTCTGAAACAAACTCAAGCAAGAAAGCCAATTAACAGCTTCATTAAGCTACTCTATAATCCGAAAACAGAAAAATTGTATTTTTCAAACACATAAAACTCTAAAGAATCAAAAAAATTCCCAAAATCCAGAAATTAATTACGGAAAAACAGCTTAGTTTCAAGGTTTTACAGCTTAAACTCAAAGAAACCTCAAGTAAGAAGCCAATTGATGGTTTTTAAGGGTACTGTTAACTCCAAAAATAGTATTCTTTTTCATGCACACAAAATGCAGGAACAAAAAAGACCCCAATACCCAGAAACTAATTATGAAAATTTACCAAAAAAGTATTCAGCTTTGAAGGCTTACAGCTTAAAAACACCCTTGAGTAAGAAGCTAATTAACAGTAAATAATCTGAAAACTGAAAAATAGCATGCACACAACATTAAAGAACCCAAAGAAAATCCCCAAAACCCAGAAATCAATTACGAAAAAAGAGCTCAGTTTCAAGGTTTCATAGCTTAAACTCAAAGAAAACTCAAGAAAGAAATCATTAGGCTAATCTATAATCTGTAACCTGAAAATTTGCCTTCTTTTCATACCAAAAATCCCCAAAACCCAGAAATCAATTACGAAAAAAGAGCTCAGTCTCAAGGTTTCAAAGCTTAAACTCAAAGAAAATTCAAGTAAGAAAGCAAATTAACAGCTTCATTAGGCTACTCTATAATCTGAAAACTGAAAATTTTTCTTCTTTCATACCAAAAAATTCCAAATACCCAGAACTCAATTCACAACATAGAACCCAAAACAGATAAGAATTCAAGATAAAAGAGTTTATAGTTTTGAAAAATTTTACCTTGAGTAAGAAGCCTATTAACAGCTTCATTAGGGTCCATATTACACTCTTTAAGCATAGCATAGATCTCAGCTTCAGGACAATTAACTATTTCCTTTAAACTTTGTACCATCTTTCTTGAACCTGGTGGAATTGATTGTACTCCAATTCCTCCTCCACCATTGTTACTGTTTTTTCCTTGTCCTCCTCTGCTCGTCATCGACAGAAATATTTAAAAAATCGAAAAAATAAGAGAACCCCACTAAATATTTTCGATTTCCAGATCTATTTCAGTTGATTTTTTTTTGCTGTGAAGGAAGAAAAAACACACAGTACACACAGTGACTGCTTCGGTTATGGCTCTTTCTTTCTCTCTTTACTGTGAAAACGAGAATCCGCGGCGTAGAGGAGATATATCTAATAAAAAAGAATTTCTGGGTTTTCTTTTCCTTTTTTTGGGTAAAAAGAATTTATTCGTTTTTTTCCTTAATTATATCGGGATAATAAGAAATTTTTTTAGTATGAGAAATAAGGAGTAACTAATTTTGAGATTAATTTAAAAAGGATTTTATATTTTTCTTTTTTCTTTTGAAAAAAATTTGCACAAAAAAAAGTTAATTAGGAATTAGTTGTTTTAAAATAATAGTATTATCTTTATCTCAAGTTAAGAATAGAATAACTAATTTCGAAATAACTTGTTTTCTGATCAATTGAATCCAACATGCATCATAATTAAAAATGGCAATGGAGCATGGCGAAGTAAGTGTGAGACGAATTTGTCTTAACTTGCAAATATTTTAACTCGTCTCGTTTTATCCTACATAATAAAATTTTAGTTTTTTTCCCTTTCTCGTTTGGGGAGAGGGGGGGAACTATTCTTTTTTCCCTTCGTGATGATAAGACTTTTTTGATACGCGGAATAAGGAGTAATTAATTTTAAAATAAGTTTATTTCTTTTCTTTAATAAAAATTTGAAAAATTTTATTCAAAATTAATTATTCTAAAATTATAATATTATTCATCTCTCATGTTAAGAATGGAATAACTAATTTTAAAATAATTTGTTTTCTAATTAAATGAATCCTAAATGCCTCGTAATTAAAAATGACAATAAAGTGGGACGAGATGAGTGTTGGACAAATTTGTCTTAAATTGTGAAAATTCAACCCGTCCCATTTTACACTGCATGGCATTTTCATCAACTTCAACTTGCTCTACTTCGCTCTATCCTCTACGTATGATGTTTCATGTAACACGTTAATCTTATTGAATGTACGTATCAATTTAACTTTTAAAAATATTATGGACAAAAATAGATTAAAATAGATGAATTTTAAAGATCATTTGAGTTGATAAATGACTAATGCATAGGAGTGTAAGAAAATAAAATCTTAGATTACAAAGTACCTTCAAGCTTTAATATCACGTTGTCATCTTTAATAATTTTCTTTTACTGGTTATCTAAAACTTAGATAAACTCGTCTTTAATTCACATTATTTATATCAATTGTTGTTTCAAAATATTAAAATATTAAACGTTCAATTAAGCAAAATACACTTTTATTATTATTATTTTTATTAAATATAAGTCGAAATTCAGAGAGTGAATGGGATTAGAGAAGCAAAATAATATCAAAATAGCAACCCAAACAAGAATTGTCGTAAATATTTCATCATTCTTGATCAAATTTCGAGATTTGAGGCCTGATAAGATGAAACAGTGGCTAAAAACTAATGAATTGTCTTAAAGATGATTCTTTAAACATTATAATACAGCAACATTAAAGCAAAACTGACATCAAAAGAACAACCAAACAAGAATATATCGTGATAAATATTTTTTTATCGATTCGAGCATCGAATATGAACTGTCAAAAGACCAAGAATACCTTCAAACTTCTACACCTCACTTTTGGCAGCATTCCCTCTTGTTCAGGCTACTCTTTCCGTCACAATCATCGATACATTCTCCGTCTTTTTCCCTATCAGATCAGCGCCATTGTTCACCGTTTTATTTTTCTCTGATTGTTCAGCAAGGTATAGACAATACAAATCATGCATGTGAGACTCCACAGCTTCCAACATTTGAATGGTCTTAGCGTCAAGTTCGTCAGAGGGATCAAACACACTCTTAAAACCAAAGAATGTTAGCTGCATTTCTTTGGCATAGCGCTTTGAATGACAGAATCAGTGTTAATCTCCTTCTTTCCACCTCTTAATTTAGCTTTTGTCGACCCTAAAACACCATTCTGATGAAGCACCTCGCGGAAACGGTCATCCAAACTACCTTTAAAGCTTTTGAAAATCGCATAATCACTATCAACACGTACTGCTGTCATCATCCTAACTGCTAGCTTTATGTTGCGTTCCTCTTTCCCACTGCCACTCTTTCGCTTCTCTGTTTCCTCTTGTATTGATCGAATTAAAACAGACTTCAGGTCGGACATGTCCTTTTCGTTTTTGAACAAATCTACTTTTAGCAGAAGCCTCAGATGAATCTTTCAACGTCTCTAATATATAAAACAAAAGAGCATCATCGAGTAGCATAGTTCAGATTCAAGAAAAAATAGTTCTTGATATCGTGTTACATAAGCCTTTGAAGCAAATTATTCAAATCAAAGGTACCAAATCATAAATATATAACAGTAAAAACGATACTTATTAAGATGAACCTCTCACAACTAGTTAGAATGTCCTCAGAGAAATTTCAAAGTGATCAAACACTTGGTAAAATGAAAAATCCTGAAAGACAAATAAATCTGTATTTATATTTGCATACATCTTTGGATATTCAAACACAGATACACATCGTAGTACCAAAGAAAGGAGGCTATACCTGCACCTAGTTGATCGTCGTGCTTCCTTTTCAGAACATTGCTCTTCTCATCAGTTTTCCTTTCAGTTTGCATCTCCGTCATAATCTGGGATGACTCTGAATTAAGAATAAACATTATATACATATACATACATATATATATATATATATATATATATATATACACACACACACCACACAGATCGCATCCAACCATATACAATATATACTCCGTGACTCAATCCATCAGCAGTATATTTCTACACATTCCCACTCAAATATGCATAAATTGCAGCTCAGGGTAAGCTTTCTGTGAGGTAGATAAGTTGTTTCCATTAAACACACAACAACGTGTAGAAGAGAATTAACACTCAACTACCTACTATCTATAATAAAACAATGAAAACGAGAACAGTAACAATAACAATAATCTATAATATTGTTCTATCGAAGAAATAAGATAGAACAATAGTAGAAGGGAGCTAACACTCTACTACCTACTATCTTTCAATTCTAATCCTCGACTTCCATATTTTTCTATCTAGAATCATAGCGCTATAAGTGAATCATGTAGACTTGTTCGACCTCTGTCTCTCGTAATAGCCAAAATGATGCATCTCTGATCGCAATATTAGACAAATTCAACAATGAAATTAGATCCATACCTACACCGATCCGTTCACGCTGTTCCTTCTTCCTTCTAAACATAAAACCACTAGCGTACAGTTTACCAGAACAAACAGCAATATTTTCACGCGTCTTCTTAATCTCTGCTTGAATTTTCTTAATTTTTTCTTCCGATGACGACGTCGGTATTTCGTTTCCTCCGGGAGCTGCATTTATCGTATCCATTTCAATAGACGACGGCGTTTTGTTTACTCCGGTGACTGCTTTCGCCGCATTCATATCTCTCTGTTGTGACTGACCGGAAAATATGGCGGAGAAATAATAGAATGGTCAGTTACCTAAGAATTTAAAATTATCAAATGGTCCTTAATTTATGGCTTTCATTCATTTTGGTCCTTATAATTAATATACATAAATTTGATGAAAATGGTTTTATGGCTTTCATTCATTTTGGTCCTTATAATTAATATACATAAATTTGATGAAAATGGTTATGTGGATTTTAGACGTTATTGTTAAGAGGATAATTGTCGTTGGCTGGTTTATTCTTCTATAATATTATTAATTTTGGTATTATTTTTAAAGTTTGTTTTCTCTTGAGTTTAGTTATTGTGAAGAAAATTGTTCAAGAGGTATTTTCCCGAGTAAACGTGCATGTGAAACTAGTTAGACACTTGAATAGATTAAACATTTGAATGAAGTTATTGAATTTTGTCAAATATACAAATTGAATTGTAGCTCCATAGATCATTACGAGTTACGCATGAGAATTTCTCTATGTTTTTTTTTTTTTTATATAAATGTAGACTATGGAAAGACTCTTCATTCAGCTCCATGTTATATTACATTGTTAGTTTAAATATAATATTTATTTCGATTGTTATTTAATAAATGTTTAGATCCATCGTTGTGCGACAATAAAAAAAACTCAATTTTTGTAATGATCTTTTTGTGTATGACGATTAATACTTACAGAACTTATGAAGAAATCTATGAATAATTTATACAGAATAGAAGATAGAATAAGTTATGTGTGCATTAGTTATACATATATTAAAATTGATTGATATGTATATTTCAATTCTGACACAAGATTCTATATATTTATTTGGATTGATTGATTAAAATGCAAGTCAAAATTCATAGAGTTTATGAAATTAGAAAAGCAACATAATGTCAAAAAAAGAATCAAATAAGAATTATGATAAATACTTGATCATCCTTGACCAAATATCAAGGTTGGAGCCTTGGTGTGATGAAAGAAAGAAGGGTACTTACTGGAAAATGATGGCTAAAAACTAATGAATTGATTCTTTAAACATTCTAACGCAAAATAATCTCAAAAGAATAACTATATTGTGATAAGTAGTTGCAACAAAGAAGAGTAGAGTAAAAACTGATTATTCAAGCAATGTAATTGCAAGAAGACTAAAGTCGACCCAAGGATGCTTCCAACTTGTACTTCCTTCCCCCTTTTCCAGGACAATTCTCCGTCTTTTCTCTTTGATGTGAATGGTGTTAGCATCAAGTTCGGCAGACACACTCTTATCAGTGTTAGTCTCATTCCTTCGACCCTAAAACACCACTCAAAACCTCATTATCACTAACTGTTCTCTCTTCTTTCCAATGTCACTCTCTGCTGAGACAGACTTGGGGTCCAGTTAAAGCAGATGAATCTTACAATCTACTGATATATAAAACAAAAGACCATCACTGAGTAGTATACTTCAGATTCAAGCTATTGAAGAAAGTCAAAAAATACTTCTTACTATCGTGTTACACAAGCGCTGAAGCAAATTCTTCAAATTAAATGATACTACGATGAATTTCAAGCTGACCAAACACTTAACAATTCTCAACTTGGAACGGATTTCTTCTAGGTATAAAGTCTGATACTTTAGGTCTTGGGAGGAATAAGTGTGAGATTTTGAACCATTAGTTTTAGATAACTTTTACTTCGCCTTAAAGACAAATTAGTTAGTTTTTTAGAATTTATAATCATATATACATATGTCAGCCCGCCTACGTGGCGCCAACAATTTTTTTAAAATTTATAAATTTATAACTTCTTTCAGAAAAGGCTCCTTTCAAACACTCATTTTCTCTCGGACGTTCGCTTGAAACTAAGTATGAAGGGAATTCCATTCTGAATATGCTACTGGAAAGATTAAGGTAACCCAGATTTGGAATCAAAGAGATTTCAACAGTAAATGGGTTAACATCAATAGATAGATTTTGTATTCCCAACTTCTGGCGGAAGAGTAACCAGAGATACTTGAAACTGAAGCCCACAGTGACATTGAAGATTTCAAACACTAACACACCTGCCAAATACTAACGAAGGTTACTTATTCTCTTCTTTTCCCCATGTATCCGAATCAGGAAGGATATTACATGGAAAGCCTTTTGGCAGAAAACTTGTTCTCTTCTTTTCCCCATGTATCCGCATCAAGAAGGATATTACATGAAAAGTATTATGGCAGAAAGTGATCGTAATATATGATCTAATTCGTATTGCAAAATATCAGGAATTTGATGCTTTGGTTACTGTGTCCTTCGATGAGGATTTGCAGAACATGTTGGGAGGAATGCAATGTCCTAGAATATGGAGGGATTCTTTCAAAAACTCTTTTCCTCCGAGGCACTTGAAACAGAAAGCCAACAATGGCATTGAAGATTTCGAACGCAACCACAATCGCCAATTGCGGCTACTTATTCTCTTCTTTTTTCCATGTAAGCGTCATCTACTTTCTTTTTTTCCAAATTCTCATTACATTTTCATACGTAATTTGTTGCGACTTTGGAGTATTTTAAATTTGAAGTTTTTTGTTTTTTGTTTTTGGTGATTATATGCTATTATTATACCTTCATGTGCTGTTTTTGTTTAAGTTTATATGATTGAATTTCCTAACCAACAATTACACATGTTGAATTCTACTATATAGGTCTTAACAATCTCTCTATGATCAAGTTTCGGTTCTCCCATTCACTGAACAAACACTAATCCACATCTCCAAATAATATGTAATGAGACTTGAAGTGTAGTTAGCAGCAATATAGTTAGTTATAACTACCTAGTTAGTTATATAGTTGGTTAGTTAATTAATGGTAGTAGGATATACTTGTGAATGTATGGATACATGTGGATATATCTGTAAATACACAATTATATACAAGGGAAAATAGTAACTGCCGATTGAGGCATTCGACACTTTCCCAAAGTGAAATTGTTCTTCACCAATCTCTCTCTATTCTCTCTTCTGATTTCTTCATCCTTGAATGCTTCTGACATTGATATGGTATCAGAGCAGTGAAGATTCTGCGAATTTGACTTCCAATTCCGAGTCGTCATTGACGAATTCGAAGTCACGAAGAAATTCGTTCAATTCCGAACCCTAACTCACAGATTGCCATTAAAGTAGCTTGAAGGAGATGGAAGCTACTGCGACTGGAGGTACACATGCAGATAGAGATTCCATTGAAACTCTAGATCAGATTTCGAAGAATCACAACCATCCTTTGTATCTACATCCATCGGATACTCCAGGAAGCATTCTGACTTCGGTGCAGCTTACGGGGACAGAAAATTACTCACTCTGGAGTAGATCGATGATGATAACACTTAGAGCAAATAGCAAACTTGGTTTTGTTCTAGGCACTTGCAGAAAATCTCAATATCGTCCTGAACTGGAAGAACAGTGGGAAAAATATAACGCGTTTGTGCTCGCTTGGATCATGAATACGGTATCCAAAGAGCTTTTGAGTGGAATTGTGTATGCTTCAGACATAACAATGGTCTGGGCGGATCTCAGTGAGCGATTCAACAAGGTCGACGGATCTCAAAGCTGTCAACTCCATAGGGAGATTTGTATTATGAATCAAGGTAACATGAATGTTTCTGGATACTTCACTAAGATGCGACTCCTATGGGATGAGTTTGATGCCCTAGTTCCACCGCCCACCTGTAATTGTGACAAGTGCAGGGCCTATATTGATCACATTCAGTATATGCATTTATTTGCTTTCCTGATGGGACTGAATGAGACTTATAGCCATGCGCATAGCCAAATACTTATGATGAACCCCTTGCCAAATGTTAGTAGAGCATATGCTATGGTGATTGCCAATGAGAGCCAGCATATGACTGCTGGATCAAAGACAAGTGGAGAAATAAATGAATCTATGGCTCTCTATGCTGGGAAGGGACCCCAGGGCTCACACTATACAGGAGGAAGCAATAGTTCAGTACAGTTTAACAACAGCAAGCCAAGGAGAAACTGGAATTTATTCTGTGATAATTGCAAGATGAATGGGCACACCAGGGATATATGTCACAAGCTTGTTGGATATCCAGCTGATTGGAAATTCAAGAAGAAGCAGGGAGTACCAATACAGAATAACAGACCACAGAGAAATCATGAGACAGTAAACCATGCAGCTGTTTCTAAGGATGGTTTGGAACTGGGAGATGAATTTGCACCTATTGGCTCAGTGATGAAGGGAAAAGATGTTGGAATTGGTCAAGTCATGCCCACTTTCACTCCAAAGCAGTATAACAGGATTCTACAGCTGCTGGAGAAGGAGGAGGCAAGTTCTAGCACAGGAAAGGAAGTGAACAACATGGCAAACATGGCAGGTATACATAATGCATTATCTGCATGTTGTAGTAGTATAAAGACCACAGTTAATAAAAAACAAACAGATTGGGTAGTGGATTCAGGTGCTACTTGTCACATGACATTTGACATTGACAAGCTATGTCAAGCATCCAATTGTTCAAATAAAACAGTTCATCTACCCAATGGTGAGACTTCAGAGGTCTCACACATTGGTCATTGCAGCACAACTACTGGAGAATTGTTGGAGGATATGTTAGTAGTACCTGCATTTAAGCACAACCTATTATCAGTGTCCAAATTAACAAAGCAATTGAATTGCTCAGTTAATTTCTTCCCTGACTTTTTTGTGCTGCAGGACCTCTTCACTGTAAAGGTGAAGGGGATTGGTAGAGAGGTTGATGGGCTCTATTACTTTCCTGCAAGAATACAATGTGAAGAAAGCTTGAGGACTCAAGTGCTGTTGACAAAGGATTCTGGTGCAGAGAAGATTGATAAACTGCTGTGGCATCACAGACTAGGCCATCCCTCAATAAAAGTGTTGCAACATTTGTTTTTAGATAAGAATTTTAGTGACTGTTTTTAGTATAGTGAATGTGTTGTATGTCCACTTGCAAAACAGACCAGATTGCCTTTTCCATTGAGTTTTTCTAAGACAACTGCTATTTTTGATTTACTGCATATGGATGTTCGGGGGCCTTATAGAGCTCCCACTCATAATGGCTTTAGATTCTTTCTAACCATTATTGATGACTATTCAAGGATATGCTGAGTATTTTTGTCGAAATTGAAGAGTGATGTTTTTTCTGTGTTAAAATCATTCTTAACACTTGTGCAGAATTAGTTCAGTAGACAGGTGAAGAAGGTTAGATCTGATAATGGAACTGAATTTTTCAGTTCTGAGTGCTGTCACTTGTTAAAATCTCTTGGTATCATTCATGAAAGTAGTTGCCCATACACTCCACAGCAAAATAGAGTGGTTGAGAGGAAGCATAGGCACATACTTGAAGTGGCTAGGGCACTTAGGTTTCAGGGCAGTATACCTATCAGGTTTTGGGGGGAATGTGTGTTGTCTTCTGTGTATTTGATAAACAGACTTCCCACTTCAGTTTTGCAGGGTAAGTCACCATATGAGATGTTCCATGGACACAAGGCAAGCATTGCACATCTGAGGGTCATAGGCTGCCTGTGTTTTGCAACCAAAGTGCTCAAACATGACAAGTTCTCACCAAGGGCTGAATCCTGTGTGCTACTGGGGTATTCTCCAACTCAAAAGGGGTATATCTTATATAATTTACCTCAGAAAAGGATCACTGTTAGCAGGGATGTTACTTTCAAGGAAGATGTATTTCCCTTCAGGGAGATGTCCAACAAACAGCAACATCTATTTCCCTATGAGTCAGTTGCAACATTTGATGATATGCCTGTGTGCTCAGAAGTAGCAGAACCACTGATGAACCATGAAGCAGATGATCTACCAGGTCCTCAACTTGATAACTCTGCCAGCACTACCTCACCATCAGCTGAAGCTGCAGAACCTACATGTAGAAGATCCACCAGAGCTCATCATCCTCCTATTTGGATGAAGGATTATGTCACTCCTACTACTACAACTCATTCTCAAAGTCACTATGTGTCTTATGACAACATCTCCCCAAGGTACAAAACATACCTATCTTCCTTTTCTGCAGAAGTTGAGCCTAAAACATTTCAGCAAGCTGTCAAGGATCCAAGATGGATTGATGCCATACAACAGGAGGTGCAAGCATTGGAGGATAATAGGATCTGGGAGCTGGTTGAATTACTTGCAGGAAAGAGGGTTGTTGGCTGTAAATGGGTCTATAAGATTAAATATAAAGCTGATGGCCAAGTGGACAGATTCAAAGCAAGGTTAGTGGCCAAGGGATATAGCTAAACTGAGGGAGATAGATTATCAAGAGACATTCTCTCCAGTTATGAAGATGACCACTGTTAGATCCATTATAGCTTTGGCTGCTGCTCAACAGTGGACAATCTTCCAAATGGATGTATAC
>JAABOM020000075.1:453401-483914 GCA_011800125.2 Solanum clarkiae | reverse complement strand
TCTACTTTTATGGTAATGGTAAGGTCTGCGTACATTCTACCCTCCCCAGACCCCACTTGTGGGATTTTACTGGGTATATTGTTGTTGTTGTATATACAATTAAAAAGTATTTTGTTTCATTCTACATATCTTAATTCTAAACTTTTGCATGATAGGTATAAGACCACACATACGATTAAAGAATATTTTGATACATTCAATTATCTTTGATTCCAACTATATTTCTACATGACATATGCAAGATCACACGATTAAAAAATATTTTGACACATTCTATTTTTTTTTTAAATCTCAGTGATTAATTAATTAATTAATATACCGTATACATCTAAACCATAACACATAAGCAATTCACTGGAAAAAGTTTGATCCAAAGTCAATTCTCTTGAAGCAAAAAAATACACAATTTAAAGCAACCAAAAACCAAAACGATCATATCTTTTCCAAAAAAATATATACAATTAAATTTCTTTTGAAAGTTATTTTTCAGAAAATTCATATTTAAAAATAACATTTTTTGGGCACCAAAGCACATGCACTATATAGACCAAGTATAAATCCAATTATATTCACTAGCTCAACATTACTTAGAGATAATTATAAAGTCTAAACACAAAAATATGTATTCCTTCGTGTCAAAAACACCCTAAATGTAGAAAAATTACTAATTATAAAAAATATTATTTGAAGTAAAAAGATTAAAATTAATATACCTTTAGGAGGAATTTTCTAGTTCAACCTTTAAAGAAAAAGAAATGGAATGATTTGTGGACTAAATTTTGTTTTAGTATTCTTGCATTTTTAGTGATGTTTAAAGGATTAAGTACGCCCATTCGATATTTAGTTTCAAATTATGATCGATTAAATTCGAATTCATCCTGAAATATTTTATATTTTGTCTGAAGCGCTTCCAAATATGTAGGGCTTGAATAATTGGTGTAGTCGATATTTAAAAAAGCCACATAAGTGAGGTTTGGGGAAAATAAAATGAGTACAAGTCTATTAACCTTCTACCCTAATACGTGACCTCCATTTGTTTCTATAGAAGGTCATATCTTTGGTGATATGAAGTTGAGTTATATCCTGTCCAATCACCTCTACATACTTTTTCGATCTACCTTTATCCTTCCTCGTAACCCCTAAATTCAGCTTTTCGCACCTCCCAGTAGAAGCATCAACACTCCTCCTTTGCACACACGCCCAAAACATCTTTGTCTCGCTTCTCTCATCTTGTCTGCCATAGAGACCACCCTTAGCTTCTCTCGAATGATTTCATTCATAATTGTTATGCCGAAAAAATGGCTTTTTTAGAAAAGAAAATTCAAAAATCAGTTTAAAACTCAATTTATTTAAGCGAAAATCAATTTTTTGAAATTCGAAAGGAAAACAGAGTCGCCACCTAATTTTACAGATAATTAGAAAACCATTAAATATTTTAAAAGACCTAACAGAAAAATCTTTTAAAATCCAAAGAATAGGTTTGAGTTCATATTTCCACTTCGAGAAGGTTTTACGCATTCGAAATGGCCGCTAAATGCGGTTATCCGGCGATTAGGAATTTAACTAACTTTAAAAATTGACGTGAAAATAGATTGATTGATTTTTTTTTTTTTGAAATTGATTAATTTCAAAAAAAAGAGTTGACTAAACTTGAAAATTGACTAAATTTGAAAATTAACTAAAATGGTAAGATCATATTTTTTTTTAATTAATCATTATACAAAACTCTTCTTTTAAAAAAAAAATAAAAGAAAGACAAAATAACATAAATGTTCGACATGTCGGGGAATTTAATTAGATTGAAACCAATAGAATAAATGTTAGCATCCAAACACATACAAATATATAAACAAAATAAAAATAAAGAAAAGAGTTGAAGTAATTCTTATCCCATTTAAAATTGTGTTTCAACTTTTATTTTTCGTGATCTGTATAACAGCTTCTTTCTCCTGAGATTTGGGCTGAATCGATGAAGGGGAATTTTGGGCCTCCATGGCCCAAGGAATGCAAAGTGGAGAGTCCAAAATGGCACGAGGCATTATTCATGCAAACAAGAGAAAGAAAGATTAAACTTTGTAGAAACACAGCTTCAACACAATCAAGAATTAGTACCCACATCATCATTTTTATTCCAAAATGTTTAGCCGGCATTAATAGTAGACAGGCGCATACATGAAGATAACAAACCAACAGCCAGAAGTATAGATTTTTAAGAAAGAGTATCTAACAATCAGCAAGATTTAGCATTCCAAATTTCAAATTGAGATGAATGACAAAACCTTATGCATCCGTAAGGCAAATCAGCTTACACTGTGAGACGAGTTAATCAAGTTTTATCCCTTTAACATGTTAGAAATAAAATACACTCCACAACAGAGGCAGTTCAATTCATGTCAAACAGAAACAAATCGTTTTAACTTTATTACACAATGATGCCAATTTATACTTTCGAACTCATGACAAAAACTTACCTGGACAGTTGTACATCAATACAAGATAGTAAATTGAAATTCGAAAAGCTTGCAATCTTGAAATATTTAGGTAAACCACAGCCTAAGAAGGTGTTTGATAAAAATAGCTTTCGGAACTTTCAAGCAGATACTCCATAGCACTTAAATGATACTACGAATCTGAATCATTCCAGTTGAAGTTTGGACTAGAGATTCACGTAATAGCGTTTTAAAAAACTAAAACATCAAGTTACAGATTAAAGAGACAGGAACAGAGGTCTAAATCATGCTTTCCTCACAACAACTCAAATGACTCCACATCTAAACCTTGACTTTTGAAGCAAACAGATGGAAGAACACTGTAATCCGGAACCTGGACTTAACAGGACAAATTTCTATCCAGAAAACTTTCAGTTAATACAAAATATAGAATTAACTCTTAACAGCAGAACTCGAACACCGTAGACAGACTGCAACATGCCATTAAACTTATCGAAACCTCATTAACAATCAAAAACTAACATTAAAACCCTTATATGCTCATATTTGGAACGAAACTATATGAATAAGCCAGGCCAAACTAGAAACAAATTCAGGCAAGGAAGGAGAATAACCATATTTACAAAGCATACAAGACTGTGAAGCAGACTGCCATCTTTTATAGTAGGCAAACATGACATACTTTAAATTTCGAAATTGAAAGAGCTATACAACATAAGATGGGAACAATGACAAGATTCCTAACCAAAGGGGCACCATTTGACAACAATGTTCTATGTGGGTCAGAAGACACGATAGAATAATCACTCAAGACTGATCTATCTTTTAAATCTCTGGGAAGTTACACAAGAAAACAATGAACATCAATCTGTTTCAACCTTTGAGATACCGAAAGTTTGCAGGGAGTCTTTGATTTACTCGCCTCTAACTCCATTTTAATAACCAAGAAGATGCATTATGAAACAAACCTAAAGCTACTTAAAAATAGGCTGAAACCCAAACAAAAGCTAAGAGTAAATTTAGACATCCACCGTGAAATCAAAATGAAATATAAACTTGTAAAAAACAAAATCATCTCATAACTATTGGACTATTCATGATCATATTGCACTTGAATTAAGCATAGCAAGAGGTGAATATTGAGCAAGAAATGTTTAACAATAGTCGGTGCTGAATGGAATATGTTAAGAATTTCCTAATAAGGTAATAATCAAAATGGACACCCAAATATTATTCAGGGCTAAAACGCTAAGTCACGGGCAGTGGTGTGGAAAACCAGTAGCCATGGTTAAGCTTAAAACCAATTACGAATCCATGACTGTAGATTAAGGGTGTTTCGATCAGAAATCAAACGTTTGTTATTAACATGAGTATACTTACAGGAATATGGCGAACACAACATTTAACAATTATAAACTTGAAAAATACGCACGCTAGACTCTAAACCAGAAAATAAAGCAGAACCAACATTATCCAATCTAAGACAAAATAACAATTAACAACATCACAATACAGTTCTAAAAAATCTTGACAACCAAACGATGATAGCACCACAATATTAATTCGTCATAACAGGGAATTCCCAGTCAGCAACGAACCAATGCAAATATGAATAACTTCGACATAATTTCAGCAAACCCATTTAGTCACAATATATGGCATTCAAAAACGAAAAATAAGGTTGGAGTATTACCTTTATTGGGGCAGCGAACTGAGGACGACGAGCTTGATGGATTTCGACACCACAAAATGAAGCTTGTTTCGAATTCTTTAGCTTAGAAACCAGATGCTCTAGTTTTTTTTTTAACTTTGAATCGACGATGACGGCTATGGAATTCTCAGGGTTTCAAATCGATTCGACTGCTGCTTGTTTTTTCTTTCTTGATTGCTAATTTTCAGGTTATTTTCGATGACTCGCCTATTGCTAGGTTTTCCGAGGTTCTCTCTAGTTTTCTCGATTCAAATCGTCCTAGGGTTTTCTCAGATGACTATTCGCTGCCAGATTAGGAGTTTCAAGATTCACCCTCCCCCGACCCCTGGGTTTTGAGGTTTCGAACCGCCGCCTAGGGTTTTTCTTCCTCGTCCACTGCCGTCTCTGGTTGTGGTTTTTGAACTATTTTCGGTTGCTCTCCCTTCCCCTAAAACGAAGAAGAATGGAAATTATAAGGGTGAGAAATGGGCAACGACTATATTTCGACAAGGGAGTATGGGTTTGGGGAAGGGAAAGGATTTGGGGAAGGGAGAAGGGTCTGGGAACGGGGTCATTGGGTTTTCTGGGAGAGGAAAAGGATTTGGGAAAAAGGGAAAGGGTTTTGGGAATGGGAGAAGAAGAAGAAGGCGGGGGAATTGGGGTTAGGGTTTCTGGGGAACGAAAATGGTGAGATGAGGGAAGAAGAAAGGTTGGGAGAAGGGATATATCGGGCGCGTGTGGATCACGCGCCCGTCTAATAATTTTTTTTTTTAAAAAGTCCAAAAATTGTTAAAAATATAATAAATGTTCGATGACTAATTTGACACTGTGGAGGGTAAAAATTGGGTGTCAACAATAATCTTATCACATCTATGGTATGTCTACACATCTATTTCAACATTCTCATCTCTGCAACTTGCATATTCCAAACATGCAAGTTTTTGACTGATTAACGCTTCACCCCATTAAGCAAAGACACTCTAATTACCATTCTACAAAACTTATTTTTAAATTTAGATGATGTCTTCTTATCACACAATACTTAGAAGCAAGCCTCCATTTCTTAAATATAAATTACCTAGATATTTTTAGTTATTTGTTATTTACTTTAATATTAGCTCACTAATTGTTTTTGAAATTAAGAAACAAAAATTAACTAAAATCCTACATAACTACTTCACTAATACTTACAAAACTAACACTTACATAGCTAATACATGCATATTTTCTATCCTTTTTTAGTTGTCCTGTTACGTTCTTAATTAATTTTCACAACTAAATTAGATTAAATTTATTTGATATTATAAAATAATTTTTTAATTATTCAAAAATTATAAAAAAATATTATTGATTGCAAATTTTTTTACATCAATATAAATAAAAAAAAGGACAAGTTAAAATTTGAGAATTTTTGACATAAGACCACTTAAAAATACCTTAATTATGCTCCATAGCTATAAGTTTGGATAATCACATTTAATAACTATAATTATAGCAATATTTGTATAATCCGTTATAATCGTTATACAATTCATGCACAACGTTTTGTATAATTTGTTATACAATTTATAACGTTTGTTTATTTCGCTATATAAGTTGATTCACACATAATATTTATATAAATCGCACTAATTATACAAAACTCAAAATGTATTCACGCACAATATTTGTATAAATCACACAAATTATAAAAATTTTAAACTATAATACAGCTAGATATTTATCACAAATTATAATTGATTCAAATTATAAATATATTAATTAATTAATTAATATGTGTTTATTTATTCGCATAATTTTCGCGTGGTCACACTTTATACAAAGTTGACTGAAAAATTGGAAGGAAAAAAAAAAGGGAAAGAGTAAGTATTGTGTATTACATATATAAATATAATAATTGTTGAGAAACTTTTTTCCCACATTTTTTCATCGGCGAAATTTTCATCAGATCTGGTCGTCCCTTTCATGTATGTGTCTCCTTCATCTGCTTTTGCTTCTTCCTTTAATCAGTTGAATTTATTTATTTATTTTTGTGTATGTTTCAGCGAACTGAATTTGAGGGATTTTTGGTTCACGTTTTGGGGGCTTTAGGGTTGAGTCGACCTTGTTTGAGATTTGTATTAGTTTCAGAATTATTGGCTCTTTTGGAGCTGATCGAGAACTTGGATATTGGGCTTTGTTTTTCATCACAATTGAAACTAAAAGAAGAGTAAAAGTTATACCGATCTAGTTGAATTAAGACTTAGTTGTTGTTGTTACACTAAATTTTGTGTCCTATGTTTGCCGAGATTCCTTTTTTTTAATCACGGAGTTACTGGTACTTGGTATAGTTGTTGCTGGTGGGAGGTGTTATGTGGAATTAGTAAGATGAGGTTTCTATATGTTTTTGCATTGAAGTGAACTGAATTGGGTGGTGGTGGGGTTTGGTTCATTTTTTGGGGCCTAGAGGCACTGGCTTTTAGGGTTAAGCCGACCTTGTTTTACATTTGTCTGAGTTTCAGAAATGTTGGCTCTTTTGGAGCAGACCGAGAATGTGGATATTCAGCTTTATTTTTCATCACGTTGAGAGAGGATTAAGCCACATTTTTTAAACAAAAAAGAATAAAAAGTTGAATTAAGGACTAGACGACTAGTTGTTGTTGTTGCACTTAAATTTTGTGTCCTGTGTTTGACAAGAGTCCTTTTTTTTTCTAATCTATTGGTGGACATAGTTATGGTGGTGGGAGGTAGTAGGTGGAAGTATGATGTGGAATTAGTCGAGGTGCGCGTAGGCTGATCCGAACACCACAATTGTAAAAAAAAAAAAAAAGAAAGAAAGAAAAAGAGTCCTTTGTAAATACAAACTAGTTAGAGACTTATAAGTTAGTGTAGGGATAAATGCAAGATTTAAGGATTCTCTAGTTGCATAGAGGACTATCTCTAGAAAGCAAATTATTTAATGTTGGAGTGAAATCCCTAAAATGGCCGCTCTAAAGATTTATGGAACTTATCCCAACTAGTTTGTGAGTTGAGACTAATGCATAGTTGATTGATTAAGTATAAATAGGACTTACTTTTATTCTACCTGTTTTGTGATAGTGTGCTGTTTTTTCATTTGTTTTCTCGCAGTTTATTCTAGATGGATTGGCAAGGACAAAAGCTAGTGGAACAATTGATGCAGATACTGCTTGTGAGCTTTGCTGTGGTAGCATTCCTCACAGGCTATATGTTGGGCTCGTTCCGAACTATGCTGTTAACATACGCTGGTGGTGTTGTCTTTACGGCCCTTCTCACCATACCAAACTGGCCTGCCTTTAATCGCCATCCTCTCAATTGGTTGGACCCAAGTATGGCTGAAAAGTATCCCAAACCACTGCCTGCTAACTCTGGTTCCAAGAAGAAGACCTCTAAGAAGTACTGACACTCGACTGACATTTCACTTGGTCCATCTATTGAAAACTATTATGATGTATCAAAATACAGTTGGTGATTTTTTGGTACGAGCTGAACGTTTTCTGCTCTTGGTGAATTTTGTCAGTGCTATAAGAAAGATCTAGTTTTGATATTGCTGTGCCATATCTCTTCTGTTCCTAAATTTTGCATGTGAACTGTCTGTTTATTTGCGTATCGTCTGAAAATAACCGGTCTCTATCCATACACCACTTGTGTTTGGATGGAAAGAGTGTTAAGTAATACTAGTATCTATCAGAATATCTGAATTACCGCCATGGTATCATGTCCATCTCTACGTGAAAACGATGAAAGCCAAATCAAAATGTATGCAGCAGGAATTGAGTTAGCTGCTGTCGTTGCTGCTAATTGCTACGACCCTTTCATGCTTGATGCATGCACTGTGCTCTGCTTATATGGACTGTATTAGTTGTTCTACTCTTTATAGAGATTTCGGGTTGCAGGAACTCTTTAGCTGTCATATGAATCTCTGCAGATAAGTTGATAATTTCATTCCTTGAGTCAACAATTTGAATGTAGCATGATGACCCTTCACATTCTCACTCTGTATGGATTGCCTGTTGTCTATGTTGCTCGAACTCTCCAAACATATTGTTGCATCTTTGTTGGCTCTTTCAAAAATATACTACTTTTGAAGGATCGGCACACCTGTTGGCATTTTTGAAAGTTACATTTGAAAAGCTCTCACAGATGTGCTTCTAGCCCATGCAGTTTGTATCCTAAGACATTCTCACTTGAGTCTTTTGCTCATTTGAAGCCAGTGGCGGAGCTACCCTTGTCTGTATTTTGGAGTGAAGGAAGAACATAATCAAATTTTAGCTGCAGATGGAGGGGAGGGGACCTTGTCATCGTCACTCTTCCTGCCTTTATTGTTTGTTTCATAGGTTTCGATTTCAATAGAGACAGAGTCTCAATTAGAAATGTCCTTTTTGCAGCGCCTGAACCCAAGACATCTGGTTTAAGGGTGGAGGGATTCCAATTGGACGTAATGTACAAAGGGCTTGATTTCCACTCTAAACACCCCTAAAATACCTCATCAAGGTACCACGTTATGTGGCAATCGCTCCATTACTTGCTTCTAAAGGGTTGTTTAGTTGTTAGCATTACACTAGCAATTACGTCGTAGCTCGAAATAAATTAGGTCGACTATATGCATTCGTATTAATCATAGCATTCCATTTAAACTCGATTTTATGTCAGTATTATACGAATACAAATAAAATATGTCGCAATATAAGTTATGTATCGGGGGATGAAAATAAAAAGTAGTTGAAAAACGTGGTCGGCAGGATTCGAACCTGCGCGGGCAGAGCCCACATGATTTCTAGTCATGCCCGATAACCACTCCGGCACGACCACTTTTTGTTTTCAAAAATTTCTGATAGCATCATATCTAACTTAGGACTATTCATGGGGACATAAGTCTTATAATATCAATTAAAAGGCACAAATTATTTTGAATTCATGTAAGATAAATGGAAGGGTGCGATATACACAACCTACTCTAATGCAAGCATTGTTGGTTACTTTCATGATTCGAACTCATGATATATATTCACACAAAGATAGATCTAAAAAAATCTTAACAATTAAAAAAAGTAGGAATTAAAACTGTTTACTTAGCTGCAAAATGTTTAATTATTAATCAACGATGAAGTTTATAGCTAATTTCATTTGTTATTTAGCAATTCTTATTAGAGGTACCATATCATCCTAACAAGCTAGTTGGTCTTAATTGATAGAATTAAGTAGCCAATAAACTATAGCATCCCAAGAAGCACACAAAAGAGTGTAAGTAGATGCTGAAGAGTAACTTGGACCTATTATTATATGGTCACATGAAAAAAAAGGTTGGGTAGGTCATAACTCATACTCCATTTGGCTGCCCAATATCAGCTCAGATATGACAAAAGCTCCTATTATGGATTGGCATTAACAGGGGCACCATGGGATGGAATGACGAATTACAAAGGCAAAAGTCACAAAACTGGCATATATTGCCTGATGGAGTTTATACCAACGGAATTCAAGGATTTTTCAAAATACAAAAACAGTCCACAACAATGATGACCCTTGACATCTTTTTTTTTCTATCCCGAACTTGAAATCGACAATGTGAGCTAATTTCAAATATTTTAGAATAAAAACACATTTAAAACTACTTTGTAAAATTGAATCTTTTAACTTTTTCCTTTATATATATAAAAATGATATAAAGGAATAAAAAGTTGTTTTGAATTGTTGCTTCCACACGATTCATTTTATTTGTGACAAACAAATCTTGTGGGACCTTATCACCCAGAGCTCGACCATTTTTACCTTCATCAGCCGCCATTTATTTGGGCTTATAGCTGCTTCTTCTTCTTCTCGTCGACCCCTTTTAAGCTTTAGCAGAACAAATCTTGAGAATTTCTCACCAATGGCGGCATCTTCAGCTATAGCTTCAAGTTCTACAGCTTTCATCAATAAGGTTTTTGTCTGTATAAATGATTGAATTAAGATGCCCCTTTACTGCAAAATCAAGTTTTTCCCCCATTTTGAGTGAATATACAGCGACCCTTTTGCTGATTTGCTCCCGTTTTTGAGGAGATTTCTGCTGACACGTTTGCTTATTTTATCTTATTTGCTGCACAAAATAAAGGTTTCTTCCGTTTTGAGGAGATTTGTGCTGACCCTTTTGTTGATTTTGTCTCATTTGCTGCAAAAATCAAGTTTTCTTCTGTTTTGTGCTGACCCTTTCTGATTTTCTCTTATTTTGATGCAGAAAGATGTGGGGCTATCTGCTTTCTCTTCACAATCTTCATTTTCCATTCAAACTGCTAGGAAAAGGATTTCCAAGAAAATAGTTTCTGTGATGACACCACAGCAGACTGAAAGAAAACCTGCCACAACTGGATCAGTATGTATTTCTGATTGTTTTTTGTGCTCTTGATTGGGAAATAGGTTGACTTTTTTATCATGGGGTTTTTGATTGTTGTGTTTGTTAGGTGAAGACTGGGATGACTATGACTGAGAAGATATTAGCTAAGGCTTCTGATAGGCCTGAAGTGAGCCCTGGTGATAATGTTTGGGTCAATGTTGATGTTTTGATGACTCATGATGTTTGTGGCCCTGGATCAATCGGAATTTTCAAGAAAGAGTTTGGACAGAATGCTAAGGTATATGTTGCCAGTAGAGTAACTTCTTTTGTGCAAATTGATTGTCTTGCAATTTCGGCAGAGTAAATTTGATTTTGCTTCGATTACTTGAATTTGATTCTGTTTGCTACTTTTGTTCATTACCTGGTTATGTATCTACATGTAATGATTGAAATTTCTTTAGTTCTCTGGTGGTCCGGTAATGGTGTCATTTAAATTTGGAAATATGGACTAAAGACTATGTTTCTCAAGCTCGAGCTTATTTTGTTGATTAGAAGTATTTATTTGAATTATATATCTAATGGATGTTTCCTTATTGCAATCTCATAGGTCTGGGATCGTGAAAAGCTTGTCATTATACCTGACCATTACATATTCACAGCTGATGAGCGAGCAAACCGGAACGTGGATATCTTGAGGGATTTCTGCAATGAACAAAATATTAAGTACTTTTATGACATTAAAGATCTGGGGAACTTCCGCGTATGACTATTTCCCTCTAAGAATACCTTATTATGTGCTCTGCTGAAGCTTTTACTTTGTTTGTCTGCTCATAGCAAATGAAAAACTAAACATGTGATAACTATACAGGCTAATCCTGATTACAAGGGTGTCTGCCACATTGCTCTTGCACAAGAAGGTCATTGCAGACCTGGAGAGGTGAATAATCTTTGCCAATATCCACAGTGTCAAGACATTTTGATATGTATTTGCTTATGCTTTAACTTTATGAAATCCTTATGTTTGTTCCCAGGTTTTGGTGGGTACAGACTCCCACACATGTACTGCTGGAGCTTTTGGGCAGTTTGCCACTGGAATTGGCAATACAGATGC
Source organism: Solanum clarkiae (assembly GCA_011800125.2). Classification (NCBI taxonomy): domain Eukaryota; kingdom Viridiplantae; phylum Streptophyta; class Magnoliopsida; order Solanales; family Solanaceae; genus Solanum; species Solanum clarkiae. Next base: position 472,353 of record JAABOM020000075.1, on the reverse strand, counting down.
AGGTTTTGTGTTGGGTACTGGCAAGATTCTGCTCAAGGTATGTGATTCTTGCCTTTAAGGGATGCAGTTCTGGATTCACAGTTGTGTTGTTTGATTTTATTGCCAATATGAAATTCCTAATTAAATATCTCGAGGAGCTTTGTCTACATTTTCTACTGTTGCACAGAGGTGTAACTCACTCTCTTTTTTGTTGTCCCTTACAAAAGACTTAACCCTTTTTTAGGCAACTGATCACAGAACTAAAGACTTACTATACTAAATTATAAGCTCATAGAGCAGGTAGGTGAGCTTGTTATCCTTGGCCTCTCACTAGAAGAATGAGAGCAAGTAACCATAGCACTTTCAAGTGCTTGAAGGTTAAAACCATCTACTTGAACGGGTTTCAATGCATGTAGGAGGAAAAGCAATATACAGCAAAAAATGTATTAAAGAAACACGATGTAGATTTTATCTCTTCTTTCTTTTTTAAGAGACTTTATCATTTTCTATTTGAAGATTGAAGAATTAGCAAGAACTGATAGTCTTCGATATTTTGTACTTCTCTTAGTTAGATAACTACTCTTTCTGCAAATTTGTATCATCTATGAAATTTAACGTTTGTATGATGCAGGTGCCTCCAACTCTGAGATTTGTAATGGATGGTGAAATGCCGGATTACTTGCTTGCTAAGGACTTAATTTTGCAAGTAAGTTTTGTTAGATGCTCTATACTTCATTTTATATGTTGTTATGTCTGTTTGTAGAAAACCATGTCCTTTTGTAAGGTTTTCTACTTTGGTATACCTTGTATATGGGCAAATTTTTGCCCTTCCCTAGTGAAATTTGTTGGTACTTCATTTTAACAAATATCTGTTGTTTTTTTTCTCTACAACATTGTTGGATTGATAAGAATTCAAAGTTCAAATTCTTGTCCTTTGCTTCAAATATTGCAGATTATTGGCGAAATTTCAGTGGCTGGTGCTACTTATAAAGCAATGGAGTTTGTTGGCACGACAGTTGAAAGCTTGACAGTAAGTTTTCTTTTTTTAATATTGTTGATGAGGGGTAACCTGGTTGGATCTTTAGTTAATGATGGCTCTTATTGTTTTAATAGATGGAAGAAAGAATGACATTATGCAACATGGTTGTTGAAGCTGGTGGAAAGAATGGTGTCATCCCAGCTGACAAAACGACCTATGACTATCTTGAGGTAAGTGGGGAAGCTGGGGACTCAACTTTACCTCTTTTAACTTTTCCACCTCCCTTGTGAGCTTAATGTAATCTGGTACATGCTGCCAAAAAGACCTTATAATTTTATACTCAGGGGCGACTGACTAAAGAATCACTATTCAGCTAATGGATTTTTATTTTGTACTGTCACAGGGAAGGACTTCTGTGCCCTATGAACCTGTTTATAGTGATGAAGGGGCCAGGTATTTAACACCACAGACCATTGTAGCGATGTCAGGAGTTGATTCCATATTAGTCTAATGTGCATTTGTCTCGTATGGTACATATTTTCTTTATTGTTACTTTGAGCACTCCATATGTGGCCAAAATTATATGTGGCCAAAATTAGGTGATAATTATTGATCATTTATGAAGTATCAGACAAACTACTTTCCAAAAGTGTTTGTGTTTTAAAAGGCATATGAGATCAAGTGTAAAATAGTAAAGATTTTTTTTTTGAAGATACCAGTATATGTTCAAGCACAGGAACAAGGTTGAGAAATTTCTTATGTTTTGTTTTAAGAAGTGGGAAATTAGTTGACGAGACAAATTTGTTCCATAGTAAGCTTTGCAGAAATAATTTCCATATATCCTGGAGAACGCAGTAACACATTTTGCCAAAAATAAATGCCTTTCTTATCGCGAAACATAATTATTTAGCAAAAGTAATTAAAGAATACGACGGAGGACTAGATGTCCTGAATATTGACAAAAACAGAAAATATTATTAGAGTGCAGTTATTAGCTATTCCTTTCTGTTTAGACGATAGATTCTTGTTCTGAGGCTCACTATGTGACTCAATAATGGAAATCTGGCTCGTGATGAATATCTGAATATTCTGTTCCTTGGATGAAATTTTTGTGCTTCCAGCTTGTAGTGAACTTTAACAACATTGGGACATTGGTTGCCTAAAGAATTCTAAGTTTGTTCGGCAAGGTGTTTTAGTGGTTGTGGAATGTTTGTATTTGGATAGAGCTAACACCAGAAGGGCCCGAGATTGGTTTCTTTTCAAGATTTCGGGATATATAAGTTTTTTAGAAAAGCAATAGCCCTCTTTCATAAAAGCGACTTTTTCTATTTCCACAGAGATTGTAGGGTTTTCTTTATTTGATGCAACTCTTTCATAAGGTTGCGCACTTGTAGTTATCTTCCATATAACCTTCTTCTCTTTTGTTGTCTCACCAAAAGAGTATATTAGGTTATCATTTGTGAGTTCAAATTGGCATGTTTTAAAATTAACACGTCATTTTTTGTGTACCCAGATATCTTAAGGAGTACAGATTTGATGTTTCCAAGTTGGAGCCGTTAGTGGCTAAGGTTGGTTATGTTCTTGCCTTCTTTCTTTGGGGAGTCATCAATGGTATTGGCAGTGTTTGGTTGTGTGGATATAACTCATATTTCATGCAACGGAAAGTTTTTGAACTTCAAAATCTTACTTTATCAAAAGATCAAGAACACTAGTACAACATTCTTTGCGGACCTTTAGGCTAGTCTCTTATTGTTTAATACTCTGGTTTTATTTTCCCTGGAGATGGATTTCTACTCATTTTAAGTACGTACTCCAAATGTTCTAAACCTTCTGCCCATCCTGCAGCCTCATTCTCCTGATAATCGTGCTTTGGCAAGAGAATGCAAAGATGTCAAAATCGACCGAGTATATATTGGATCTTGTACTGGTGGAAAAACAGAAGACTTCATGGCTGCTGCAAAAGTTTTTCTAGCTTCCGTAAGATGTTACTTCAATAAACCGATAATTACTCATTTTTACTATCTTTATATCAATTTGACTACATCTGTTCTACGTGGACCTTTGCTATGAGTGTGGGATACAGGTATGATTTTGACAGGGGAATATTTAGTTTCTAAAATATCCTTAAGGATCCATATGTAGCAACAATATCCTTGTCATGCTCATTTGATGAGTACATAAGGCAGCTGAAAGGTCTTCACAATGTGGGATTTATAGCCATTAACAAAATGTTTCTTAAAATAGTTATCACAACTAATTTTGACTTACTAAGAACAGAATAGAGTAGGTCAATGTAGCCATTATCAGCTACTCCTGATTAAGACTTAGATGTTGTATTTAAGTTAGGCCCTCTGTTTGTGAGGATTCCTGTTTTGGTGTAGGCATAAATGGTAAAAACAACTTTTTAATTGTGAAATGAAATTGGAGGATTAATGTAACTGATTCCATCTAGTTTAGAATTGAGACTTAGATGTTTGATTGACTGACTTTACACCTTCACCATTTATCCACTTTGTCTTCTTCATTGACCCAATAGTTGAGGCGCATGATGTAATGTCGATTTCCACATTAGGCCACTTGTCTTTTCTGCAAGTATATGTTCTCTCTTTTTTTAGATTTGTTCTTGTCCTACATTAGTGGATTACTATATATGCATGCACTGATGCTTCACCATGTTTCACAATTATCTGATACTATTGTGCTTACTTTCTCTCTTTTTGTGGCTAATTTTGCTCTCTCTCCTGAAGGGAGAGGTATACTTATTCATGTTTCATGATTAAGTCCTTACTCATCTCATTTTTTCATGATCTTCTATTATGTTCTTCAATTCATTCTCAATGTTCAATGTTTTATTTCCTTTTTGATACTTAAAAAAAAATGGAAGGTGCAAGTGCTATGATCTACTTCCAATTAATCAGGATATGTTAGATATTTCTGGTTTAAACGAATAACCATCTCTTATGCAGGGAAAGAAGGTAAAGGTTCCAACTTTCCTTGTTCCTGCTACCCAAAAGGTTTGTAATCTTATTTTTGATCCTATGGCTTTGTGTGTATCTTGGATGTGGTATCATTGTAGAAGTACCATATGATGTAAATATTTGAACTGTTTCAGGTGTGGATGGATGTATATAGCCTCCCAGTTCCAGGATCAGGCGGCAAAACATGTTCCCAGATTTTTGAAGAGGCAGGTTGCGATACACCTGCAAGTCCTAGTTGTGGTGCTTGTTTGGGTGGCCCTAAAGACACTTATGCACGCATGAATGAAGCTCAGGTAAGTTATTGGTTGTTTTATATGAGTCGTTAAGTTACCATTAATATGCTAGGGGCATTTGGCTTTTGAGTATAAATCATTGACTTGTTTGGTACAAATAAGATATTTCATAGTGAAAAAATTTTCCTTGAGCAGGAATAACTTAGTTTGATCTTATACCACCTAGTTGAATATGCATTTGGTTCACCACACATTGGACACCTTACAAGTCCGAAGACATTTTAGTTTGTAGTAGTGAGATCGTTTAACGTGGCATGAATTAAAATTATTTATTACTTTACCTTCCTTCCAGATTAGTGACCTGGTTTTAGTGGAGGACTTACATATCTAAGTTAAATTAGCATCCAATAAGTGTACAATGCTGGCCGTTAAATCTATAAGGTGCATTGTTGTTGTAGTCATGATGTTGGGAGGTTGTTGGCGGGTTAGTAGATTTTGTAAGCTTTTCCCATGTTCGTTCGTTTTGTTTTCTTTTTCATCCTCTGTTTTTTACTGAATGCTTAAGCCTCAACATTTACACGTTTCTTATAGAAGTTTGCTTGCCATGTTCACTTTCTCTCTCCTTGGTCGGACTCTAGAACCTAGGTTCTCCATGCAGAACCTTTCTGTCCTTGATGGCTTTTTTTTTTTCCCCTTTTCTAATAGCTTGAGAGCTTTTTTCAAACCCGATATAGTGAGCAGATATCATCATTTCATTTTGGCCTTTCTGGTTTTGGAGAGCAGCCATAGAACAGATTTTCGATGTGAATCCAACCTTCTGTCCAAGACAATTTTTTAGCTTGAGGTGTTCTTTAACCTAATATGGTGGGCAAATATTATCACTTCACTTTTACCTTTCTGGTCCAAGAGTCATAAATTAGATTTACCAGCATGAACTCCTGTAGTTTTGAGTTAAAATTATTCGGGAAGCTTCTCGTGAAAATAAGAAAAGAAAATGGTCTTAATGGTTAAAAGCACACCTAATGTATCATTTTTCCTGCGAGTTCTTCTGTTGTACATTGTTTCTTTTTACCTACCTAAATTATCACTCCCTTTTTATTAGAACACACCTCGATACTGACTTGGCAAAATATTGTTCCCACTCGACAATAGGCGCATGTAGGCTAACTCAACATTGAGGTGTGTTCTAATACAAAGAGAGTGATAATTTAGGTAGATCAATGGAACAACGGATAGTTGAGGTATGAAACTCGCGAAAATCTGATAGTTTAGTATGTATTTGAGAGAATTCAACCTTTTAAAAAAACATAATCGTAAAGGGGATAGGGGACAATCACAAAACAAGGAACATGCCAAACATAAACCGAATTTTGCATAAACTACCTTTCTATTTCCAAGTTCAAGCAGCCTTAAAATTGTTGAAAGGAGTCAAACCAAATTTTGCATAAACTACCTAACTCTTTGAGTGATTGTCTTGCAGGTTTGTGTATCAACCACGAATAGGAACTTCCCTGGTCGAATGGGGCACAAGGAAGGCCAGATTTATCTTGCATCCCCTTATACAGCTGCAGCATCAGCATTGACTGGCTATGTCACTGATCCTCGCGAATTTTTGCTGTGAAGTTGCTCGATGACCTCGTTTTAGGAGTTGGGATTGTATTTCACAGTAACGGATGAGTGAGCTTAAGCTTTTAATGCTTATTTGTTCCTTAAAAGGGCCGTGAGTGATGTGTTTCTCCTTTTTCGTGTTACTCCCATGATATGAATGTTCTTCAGCAATAAAATGAGGATATTTTGACTCCTAATTTCTGTCTTGTTTGTTGTATTCTTGGAGTCTTATGGTTAAAAGCATTGAAATAAGGATTTATTTCTGGAAATAATCACTCCTTTTTTGTTTTTCTTGGAGTAGTAATATCACGGAAAGTTTCAGATTTCACAAGTGAAACTCCATGATAATATTTAAAAATTTCATCAATCGTACTTGAAAATCTATTGAAAAGTGGCCACTTGTGATTATAGTAGACAACATGAAAGGAGACAAGTGGCACTCGAGGGTGTGTTTGGTGGTTAGTGAAAAGGGAAAAAGTCTCGACAGAAAGTTCAAATTTCAATAGAGACAAGAAAATATTTGGGGTTTTCCCATGAATATAAGAGAGGAGACAAGTGCGCATAAATTTCAACAATAATACATGAAGCAACAATAAGAACATAATATAATTTCATAAGTGGAGTATGAGAAGAGCATAATATACACAGATTTTATCCCGTCGAAGTAGAAAGACTTTTTTTTTTTTATAAATTCTTGACTTAGAAAAACGAAATCATTTAGTTCCAAGAGAAGACATACCAATCAACAAACAACAAGTGGAATTCTACGAGTGGGGTTTGGGGAGGGTAAAATATACGCAGACGGTCAACAAGACAATAATGTACATATTTGAGCTAAATAAAACCAAATAGAAGAGTAATTACAACATTGTTAATACAAAATAATAATGAAATGATTGGGCCTTACAAATCTAATTGCGCTTTCAAAACCATGATCTGCTAGCAGTTGATGGGCTTCTATAAACACTTTTCCTTTTGGGCTTCCCACAAATACATTGACATTCATACCCACAAATATTAGCAAAGCAAGAAAACAAGCTACTCCCTCTATTCGAACGCCTTCTATGGTGAGGTCCAGTCGAATGGTAGCTACTTGAGCCCATCCCTCGGTTGTGTATCTGAGGGAGCTCGGTCCTCCACCTCTCGAGCTTCGACCTGAGCCCCTCGGTGCTCTCATCGACACTCCAACCATCCAACACTGAGCTCCTCTTGTCATCCAATGGATATCTTTTTTCAGCCACTGAAGGCCCAATTTCTGATTCAGCAAATGGGCCTCCATACTCATTTCCATAAATCTTCTTAATGGGCTTTGTAACAGACTGCTCATCCATTTCTTTAGTTGTTGGTGGGTCTGACCCTGGCCCTTTTACATCTTTGGGGCCCATTTCCAACTCAATAAGTTTGAGTTTGGGCTTGGGCTTATTCCCTTTACTCATCATTGAATCACTTAAAACAGAAATTGGCTTACTTTTTTTACTTTCTATTTTTAGTTTCTCATTTGTTAGCTCAGCTCCATTTATGACGGAACTCGCTTTTCCCTTTTTGTTCATCATTTGAATTGGAGGTTCAAATGAAATACTAAGTATTGAACTTTCTTTTTCATGATCATTACCCTTTGTTATTGAGGGAATTGCAACTATTGAACTGTTACCTTGGGAAATGTCATCCAACACGACATGTTCACTCTTTGTTCGACGTAATATAGGTTTCGGAGCATCAACATTGTTATTGTCGTTATTGTTGTTATTGTTCTGGTTGATCTCATCGTTGTGTGGAGGTTGTGTATCTTGATCTTGTATCAGATCGCGATATGCAACTGCCGACGAGCTCATTTGTCTGTATAATGGCATACTTCTCATCGAGCTATCGAGTAAAGATACACCAATGTTAAGTATACCTTGAGGACGTCCTGATGGACGACGAACCTACATACATAACCATGTAGACTTTTATATAAATAAATGTAAATTTATTTACTTATAAACATTTCTTAGCAACATGTAGTACCTTTTTAATAAATCAATATAAACCTAACTTATGCTTTGTAATTTAAACCTTGAAACAACAATAGAAGTTTATTTTTTGAGCCGTGTAATCAATCACGTATGTTTGCATGAGGCAAATTTACCTACATTGGGGTGCAACCAAACGCAAGATACTCTTTTTTTTCAATCAAATATTGGAACAAACCTGAAGTGCAACATAACGGATTCCATGATGGTGAGTTCTGATTGGAGGGATTAGGTTTCCGATGAGGACGCGTACTGTTCCGACGAGAGAGTCTCGAAACCAATGGACGGAATAAATCTCGATGTGGACGGCAGAATTATTATGTCAGAGAAATTCCTCGTCCACACGAAAAACAAACTTGTCATTCCAGGTTGGGTTGTTACCACCTTCGACGTCTACACCCGTGGCAAGTTTCCGCGCGGGGTGGACCCATGCGGCCGCATAGGTCTTCATTTTCTTGGACACGTGTTCCAACTCCTGCGCGGAAATTACATTTATTTCCAAGAGTTGGAACGGTTTCAGTGTTCCTGTATTCTTGGAAATTGGCGGCATTTTCAAGATGTTATGATGATTGTGATCGTGATCGTGGCCGTGGCGGTGGAATGAGGAGGTTTTGCTCGTCGTCCGTCAGGGGAGGGACGATGATGGAAAATTTTGGGGTCGATGTTTTTTTGGAGACCCCAAAAGAAAATAGGGTCAGAGAAGGAGGTAATTTTTTGAAAAAAACATTAAGATTGAAGTTCTATTTTTTCAACCATATAGTGTGACTTGACGCATTTGGAGGATTTTTTTTTGAAAAATTATTGTTTAAATGTTGTTAGAACATAAAGGCATTCATTATGGACCTTATATTTAGGCAAGAATTTAGATATATACGTGGAATTTTTGGTAAAATATTTTGTGAAAGTTTGGACATAGGAATTGGGATTATTATTATTATTTTAAAAGTATAACAATTCTAAGAATGCATCTACTTTTTAAAATATAATCCATGGTACATAATATAATACATGAATATAAACGTCTGCATAACTAATACCCTATTGTTATGTGTATTGAGAAATGAGAGATAAAGATGGTCAAGAAAATTACTGAAGATAAATAAATTCGATTTTCTCATACTATATAGGTACATAATGAATATGCATAGGATCACAAATCTTGAAATGATGATTTGGCTTTACTATTCAAAATGACGATAACCGATTTATTTCCATCTTTACAGTATTTTAGCATAATAAAGTTTGTATTATTTTTCATAACGGCGCACATAAGATGTCTTCGACAAGAATTTTACTATATACGACATCATAAATTTGCATGATAATCCTAAGTAATCGTTGTTGTTTATTGTTCAAAACAATTTAAAGGCATTCTACGATCTTTACATAGAGAGAGGGTTTCTACTTCTATTTTATTTTCTTTTATGTTTCTATCATTAATCATGGTTTTTCCTAAACATGTAGGAGTTGATACATCTTTCTATTTTCATATGATGTTAGTACTCAAAATATTCTTTACCAAAAAAGAAAAAGTACTCACAATATTATTAGACAACAAAAAATATATGATGATAGAGTTCCTAATTAAGGAGTGATCTCTTATATATATTCCTCATTAATGAGTTGTTTTTGTGTTCTCTCTTTTTTTTTTTCCTTCAATAATATTAGTAGGTTTACTTTAGGTCATATGCTTAGAGGTGGAGATAGAAAATTTGACAAGAGATAGAATTTTTTTAAGGAATGTATAGAAAAAAATATGACGAATAATATACGATAATATGAAATATTTTTTATCAAGAATTTACCTCTTATGTATTAGGTATAATTGAATTTATTGTAATTCTTACATTACTAATTTCTACGTTATTAATATTTGTACCAAACGACCCTTTAGACATATATGTGAAAACACCAAGGGAAAAAGTATTTATAAGGGATATATGTGAATTTATATTTATACTCATAATAAGTAAATAATTTTTTTCCTTCGATAAAAGCTTTTGTTAATTGTTGAATATTTTTTTTTTATATTTATATATATAAAAAAAAAGAACAGGGTTTAAGCCCCAAATACTTTCACAGCAAAAACCCTACTGCTTTCCGCTTCACACATTTTCATCAACAATGGCGTCTATGGGTGGAAAGCGTTTTTCTCTAGCCAGATCAAGCGGCAGCAGCAGCAAAAACGACGGCGTTTTAGCTAGGATTTCTGAGTCATCCATTGTTACAAAGGGAAAGCAAGCAGCTTGTGGTGCGACTTATGTGGGGAAAAAACTTGCGAAGAGTACTGGAAAAGCTGCGTGGCTTGTTGCGACAACGTTTTTGGTTCTTGGGTTACCGTTGATTATTGTTATGGATCGTGAACAGCAGTTCAATGATCTTGATCTTCAACAAGCTAGTCTTCTTGGTGCTTCCCCTGCTACAACCCAGAATTGAATTTTTTGGTTATGCTTTGTTGGGGGGTTTAGTTGTTTTATGTTAGTGTTTTGATGATGGGTTTTGAGATTGGATGGTGAAATTTGTACTAATGGGCTGGTTGGCCGGTTGGATTATTAGATGTTTTTCTGTGAAGAAAAATGAAGCTTGATCTTTAATAGAAATGATTTTTCTTCATGTTTGTTGAGTTTTTATTTGTTTTATGTTAGTGTTTTGAGATTGGATTGTGAAATTTGTAGTAATGGGTTGGTTGGTTGGATTATTAGATGTTTGGCAGTGAAAAAAGGAAGGATCTTTCGTTATGTTCGATGTTTTCTAGTGAAAAAAATGATCTTGATCTTTAATTGAAGTGATTGTTCGTTGTGTTTGTGGTTTGTTAATTGTTTTATGTAGTGTTTTGAGATTGGATTGTGAAAGTTGTAGAATGGATTGGTTGGTTTTATTTGATGTTTTGCAGTGAAAAAAGAAGATCTCGATCTTTAATAGAATTGATTTTTCGTTAATGTAGATGTTTTCTAGTGGAAAAAAAATGATCTTGATCTTCAACAGAATTGATCTTTTGTTAGGTTTGTGGATTTTTATTTGCTTTATGTAGTGTTTTGATGATGCCGTTTGAGATTGGATTGTAAAATTTGTACAATGGATTGGTTGGTTTATTAGATGTTTTGCAGTGAAAAAAAAAGATCTTGATCTTCAATAGAATTGATTTTTCGTTATGTTAGTCGTTAGATGTTTTCCAGTGAAAGAAGTGATCTCGATATACTATAGAATTGATTTTCCGTTATCTTTGTGGGTTTTTATTTGTTTTGTGTAGTGTTTTGATGATGGGATTTGAGATTGGATTGTGAAATTTGTAGAATGGGGTTTGTTGGTTGGTTGGTTTATTAGATGTTTTGCACTGAAAAAAGAGGATCTTGATCTTTACTCGAAGTGATTTTTCATTGTGTTTGTGGAGTTTTACTTGTTTTATGTTGTGTTTTGATGATGGATTTGTAATTGGATTGTGGAATTTGTAGAATGGGTTGGTTGGTTGGTTCATTCGATGTTTTGCAGTGAAAAAAGAGATCTTGATCTTCAATAGATTTGATTTTTCTTCATGTTTGTTGGGTTTTTATTTGCTTTTATGCAGTGCTTTATTTTCTTTAGGAGGTAGTGGTAAGGTCTGCGTACATTTTACTCTTTCCAGACTCCACTTGTGGGATTCCACTGGATATGTTGTTGTTGTATGTAGTGTTTTGACGATGCATTTGAGATTGGATTGCTGAATTTATAGCACGGGTTGGTTATTGATGTTTTGCAGTGAAGAAAAGAAATCTTGATCTTCAATAGAAATGATTTTTCGTTATCTTTGTTTGGTTTCTATTTGTTTTATGTTGTGTTTTGATGATGAGTTTCCAGATTGGATTGCCAAATTTGTGGAATAGTTTGGTTGGTTCATTAGATATTTTCGGAAGCTGCAGTTAAAAAGATCTTGATCTTTAATAGAAGTGATTTTTCATGGTGTTTGTGTTTTTCTTTTGTTTTGTTTAGTGTTTTGACGATGGATTTGAGATTATGGATTGTGAAATTTGCAGTTTATTAGTGCAAAAAAAGGAGATCTTGATCTTCAACTGAAATGATTTCCTTTTGTGTTTGTAGTTTTTCTTTGTTTTATGTAGTGTTTTTGATCATGAATTCAAGATTTGGTTACTAGATGTGTTGCCCCCTTTGCAATATGTAAAAGGTTTGTGCTTTTTTGTGGTGTATCTTGAGATGAAGTTAACATTTGTGTCCCACAATTTTCCCCACACTAAATCTCAAATCGTCGATGCTTTAAACTAGAAGGAACGAGTCTATAAACTTTTTTTTTTTAGAAAAAAAGACTCACCAAATATAAAAAAAAATTCTTTTACTTTTCCTACGAGGATAACTCAATTATAGTAAGAAATTCAGGAAAAAATCTAATATAGAGATATGACTTTGCCCCCTTATTTACTTTTGCAAGACTTGGTTGATTTTGGTCTCTTTCCGTTTGTCGTGTCTTTAGGATCTACGCAACTCAAAATGAGACAAGTGTTCATAAACTAAAAGTTAAATAAGCTTCGCTTTCTCTTTTTGGTTTCTCACCCAGTGTTCGGTATCCATATTAGAGCTCGACTAAATTCAGATTCATGTCGTGAAGTCCCACATTGGAGAGTAAAGCACTCTCTAACAAAGGTGACTCCGTACCTAGTGGGACTCGAACGCGAGACCTCTGGTCAAAGATGAAGGAGTACTTAGCACTCCACCACAACTTTGGTTGGTGAATCCCTTTCACTTTCAATATACCTTTAGTAAAAGGCAATTTGAAATTCATTGGACTGATTAGAAGAATAATTTTGCCACCATATTTATGGTTGCAAAGACTTGGTTGACTTGGACAAATCTTTGGCTGATTAGAGGAATTTTTGCACCATAAGTTTCCTATGATTTTATGGGTATTGATATGACAGAATGAATAAAATGAAAATAATTTATTTTCAAAAAAAAAGTTAAAACTCATGCAGACCTATATTTCTATTTAAAGCTTCAAAACTACATGTTACCAGCCATAACATTTTCCTACTAAACATTTGTAGTTATGGAGAAAACCTTCACCTCTTTTTTCTCAACAATGCTGTTGTTGCTTCACTATGTTATGGCTGGTTCAGCCACGGCCAAAACCAACTTCACTATCGATAAATTAGCTCTTCTTTCTTTCAAAACTCAAATCATTTCAGATCCCTTTCACTTCTTGAATGAAAGTTGGTCTCCCACTACTTCTGTTTGTCGTTGGGTAGGAGTCGCTTGTGGTTCTCGTCACCAACGAGTGAAGTCGTTGAATCTTTCCAACATGGCTCTTACAGGGCGAATCCCTCGTGATTTTGGAAATCTCACATTTCTTGGCTCTCTCGACTTGGGAGGCAACAATTTTCATGGAAACTTGCCTGATGGAATGGCACGCTTGCGTCGGCTTAAGTTTCTTGATTTAAGTTTCAACAACTTCGAGGGGGAAATTCCTTCTTGGTTTGGGTTCATGCACCAACTTCAAGTTCTAAATCTTGGAAATAACGGTTTCACAGGTTTCATTCCTCGGTCACTCTCGAACGCCTCAAGACTGAATATTTTAGAAATTTCTGACAATTTACTTCAAGGAAACATCCCGGAAGAGATTGGCAATCTTCAGAACCTGAAAGTGTTGTCCCTACAACAAAATCAGCTTACAGGTTCTATACCATTCACAATTTTCAATATTTCTAAACTCGAATTGATTGCATTTAGAAACAATAGTTTATCAGGAAATCTTCCCAATGGTTTATGCAATGGTCTCCCAATGCTCAAAGAGCTTTATCTAACGCGAAACAAGCTTCACGGTCATATGCCTAGAAGCTTGTCAAATTGTTCACAACTTCAACAATTGTCTTTATTAGAAAATGAGTTTGATGGACCAATACATAGTGAAATTGGAAGACTAATTAATTTGAAGAAATTGGTTCTCGGAAGTAACCATTTCACAGGTATGTTTAATCTTATGAATGCTAGTAATATTGTATTCATACCTCAATTTTTTTTTTAATTATGCATTAAATGCAGGTATAATTCCACAAGAAATCGGAAATCTTGTTAATTTGGTGAGCTTTGGCATGGAGACGAACCAGATTAGCGGCTCTATCCCCATCTCCATATTCAATATCTCCTCGTTGCAATATGTTTCACTATGGAGGAACAATCTCAGTGGATTCCTACCATGGGAGATTGGCAACTTAACCAAGATGCAACTTCTATATCTTGATGAAAATAGGTTTACTGGTACGTATTCAAAGTTACAGCAAAAATTACAACTCATACTGTGTTGAACTAATTAATTAAACTTGTTTCTTGATGTGTTGGTAGGTGAAATACCCAAAGAGATAAGAAATCTCATTGAGTTGGAGGAACTTAGTCTCGGGTTTAATAGTTTTAGTGGTTCACTTGATATGGAAATGTTCAACATATCACGGCTGAGAATAATCACTCTTTCAGCAACTAATCTATCAGGAACCCTCTCATCAAACATAGGTTCCATCTTACCCAACATTGAAGAGCTTTATTTGACTGGCTTAACCGATCTTGTAGGGACTATTCCTCATTCTATCTCCAATTGTTCAAAACTTACTAGGCTAGACCTTTCACATAACAAACTCACTGGCTTGATTCCTAATTCTCTTGGATATTTGACTCGTCTACAAGTCCTAGCCTTGGGGGAAAATAATTTAACCAGTGATCCATTTTTAAGCTTCCTGACTTCCTTGACCAATTGCAGAAATTTGATACATCTTATGCTATCTTCGAACCCTCTAAACGGCATGCTTCCAGCATCGGTAGGGAACCTTTCCTCATCTCTTGAGTATTTTTACTCCTACAGTAGCAAAATCAAAGGGCGAATTCCAAATGAAGTTGGGAATTTAACCAGCTTATTACAGCTTGTACTATATAAAAACGACTTGGTTGGATCCATTCCCACATCAATTGGCAACTTGAGAAACCTTCAGCGCCTCGACTTGAGTAACAACAAACTTACAGGATTTATTGGAGGTAATATTTGTAAATTGCAATATTTGGGTGATATGTACTTGGGTCAAAATCAACTTTCGGGATCTCTTCCTGATTGTTTGGGGAACGTTACTTCGCTGCTAAATGTAAATCTGAGTTCCAATAAATTGAGTTCCAATATTCCAACAAGCTTAGGGAATCTTAAAGATTTGTTGGTTCTTGACTTATCGTCAAACAACATGGTTGGCTCTTTACCTCAGGAAATCGGAAATCTAAAGGCTGCGATATATATGGATCTGTCCATGAATCAATTCACAAATGGAATTCCTACAGAAATAGGAGAATTGCAGAATCTACAGCACCTTTCTTTGAGACACAACAAGTTGCAAGGATCTATACCTGACTCGATGAGCAAAATGGTAGGTTTGGAATATCTAGACATTTCTCATAATAATATATCAGGAATCATTCCTATGTCCTTGGAGAAACTTCAAAACCTCAAGGATTTCAATGTTTCTTACAACAAATTGTATGGTGAAATACCCTCGGAGGGTCCTTTCAAGACCCTCTCGAGTCAGTTTTTCATCGACAATGAAGCATTGTGTGGTGCTTCAAGGTTTAATGTCCCTCCATGCCCCACACATAGGAAAAACATGCTTGTTCTATTTCTTATGCTAGGAATTGCACTTGTGTTTGTTCCTATCGCCTTTGTGTTCCTATGGATAAGGTCTAGAAGAGGTAAGAGTTCTCCTCAACAAGCTGATTCGCTGCCTACCGTAACAAGAGAAAGAATTTCATACTATGAACTTCTCCAAGCAACTGATTCTCTCAGTGAGAGCAATCTGATTGGTTCTGGAAGTTTTAGCTCTGTTTACAAAGGCATTCTCGGAAGTGGAACTCATATTGCAGTTAAAGTGTTTAACCTCCAAATGGAAGCGGCATTCAAGAGTTTTGATACGGAATGTGAAGTTTTGCGCAGCCTTCGTCATAGGAATCTCGTAAAAGTCATCACCAGTTGTTCCAACCATGATTTTAAGGCTTTAGTGCTCGAGTACATGCCTAATGGAAGTCTTGAGAAGTACTTGTATTCGCACAACTACTTCTTGGACATCAGGCAGAGACTAAGCATTATGATAGATGTGGCATGTGCGTTGGAATATCTACATCATGGGTGCTCGTTACCCGTGATTCACTGTGATCTGAAGCCTAGTAATGTCTTGCTGGATGAGGATATGGTTGCCCACCTAAGCGACTTTGGTATTTCAAAACTGCTTGGTGAAGACGAGCATGATTTATACACCAAAACCTTAGCAACTTTGGGTTATATTGCACCGGGTACGTCTCTTTGGTTTTGCTAATTTGAACATTGATTTTATTTTTTTACAGTCAAGAAAGTACATCACATCTTTAAATTGATTGTTTAACTGTAGAGTATGGACTGGATGGGTTGGTGTCAACAAAATGCGATGTCTATAGCTACGGGATCATGTTGATGGAAACATTTACTAGAAGAAAGCCTAGTGAGTTTGAAGGAGATGTTATCTTGAAGCAATGGGTGAGTTATTCACTCCCAGAGGCAATAATGGATGCCAACTTGATAACACCAATGGATAATCAGTTGAAGAAGAAGTTAGATTGTGTGTCATCAATCATGAAAGTTGCGCTAGATTGTTGTGTTGAATCTCCAGCAAGAAGGCCAAACATGAAAGATGTTGTAGGGATGCTACAAAAGATCAAGATTCAACTTCTTGCATGCTGAATATGTGTCCTAAATAGAAATCTTGAATGGGTTGGTTGGTTGGTTTATTAGATGTTTTGCAGTGGGAAAAAAGATCTTTTCATTATGTTAGATGTTTTGTAGTGAAAAAAAAATAAATCTTGTATCTTCGATAGAAGTGATTTTTTGTTGTGTTTGTGGGTTTTTATTTGTTTTATGTAGTGTTTTGATTATGAATTCGAGATTGGATTGCAAAATTAGAATAATTTGTTCATGTTTGTACTGTGCTCTTCTCGTAAATTGATCCTTTTATCTTGATCTTAATCTTCAACAAATATGATTTCTGTGTGTTCGAGGTTGCTCTTTGTTCCAAGCTTGTCCTAGCTGGTAAAGTTGCAAAGAGGAGAGCCAACTGGTAAAGTTGTTGCCATGTGATTAGAAGGTCACGAGTTCAAGCTTTGGAAACGAGCTCTGACAGAAATGCAAGATAAGTCTGTGTACAATAGACCGCCCTTCTCCGAACCCTGCGCATAACTGGAGTTTTAGTGCACTGGACTTGTCTTTTTTTTTTTTCAAATCGTCGTAGCTCCCAGTGGCTTTCTCACCATCCAACAAGCTCTACTTGGCACCACAAGACTTGTTTGTGTTTGGTAAATACATAACAAATCAAATGATGAGGATATTCTATTTATTCCTCGTAAAATAAGCGTGGGATGAAGCTGTTGTAAATAGTCAAGGATCTATCAGAAAAACAACTCCACCTCTACGACAGAGATATGAGTACTATTAGAATTTATCAAGATTTGTTCAAGTTAAAAGATTACATTATATGTAATTGAATTTGTCAATGAAAATCAAAGATACTATAAACTTAAAGTATTCTTTATTATTCTATACAAGAGAAACAATTTAAATCAATTAATATCTTTTATTAGATGAATTATTCTCAGCACTGTTTCATTTAAGAGAATGTAGATAACTCATTTACTTTTAAATCATATAAAGAAATAATTTTTTAAAAAAAGTATTTTTGGAAAATAGTAATTTGTATTTATCTAATCAATATGAAAAGATCTTTCATAAATACTGAACAATAATTTTTGTTTGACCAAGATCCAAAAGTTCTTTTAAAAAAAATCTTCTTTTTAATATCTTGACCAAACATCTTATTCCTCTAAAATACCATTTTGAATAAAAAATGATATAAAGCAAGTTTGAGTTTTCAAAAATTAAAAAAAATATTTTAATCTAACGCGCTGCGTATAATTTAAATTCAAGATATCTAATGCATTGGGAACTACAAATAATCATATCTTGTATAGATATCATTGCAAATTAAAGAGCAAAAGACACTAACAAATAATAATATTTGAAGATAATTGATTTAGGCATTTTGGAGGCGCTTCAATTGTGTGTTCAACATAAATTCAGCAGCAGTTAATCATTAAATTCAAGATATCTAATGCATTGGAAACAACAAATAATCATATCTTGTATAGATATCATTGCAAATTAAAGTACATGAGCGACATGAAAATAAAATAACAGGAAAGGACTTTGACAAATAATAATATTTGAAGATAATTGATTTAGGAAGCATCTGAGGAGGAAGAAGGTCCATCTTGGAGGCGCTTCAACTGTGCGTTCAACATAAATTCAGCAGCAGTTAACCAAGCTTCAAACTTGACAACATCATCTCTACTGAATTCGTCTATGGACTCCCACCAATCTTTTTGCCCAGCCTCATTCAGTTTGTCGAAGTAATTTATCTTTTCAATTGCAATCTTTTCTCTTTTATCAAGATCATCAAGTCTTTCACTGTAGTGTCTTACTTTTTGGCGAACTTGTGCAGCCACAAGTTCATCACCATGTGTTGATAACTCTGAACCTGTAAAACGATCAAACACAGCATTAACAGTTGGATGAGTAAAGGAATAAGGTTTACCCCCTGGCGAAGAAAGAACGATTCCAACATCAACATCAAATTCCCTAACTAAATCACTAGCTTTTCTATACAAAGTTGAACGTCGTTTAGAGAATGAAGCGTATCGAGCAGTTTCATTCTCTATTTTTGCCAATGGAATTTTTTGTTTTCCTGCTGTTTTCTTATGCTCCATCGCACAACATATATTCAACAATGAATCAATATTTATATGCAAAATATGTCTAACCAAATATTTATATTCAAAATCTGATATTTTGATTACATAAATCTATTGGCAATTAATTATTTTGAATATAATTTACTAAGGAGATAAGTTGTTTAATATATTGATATACTTAGGGGTCGTTTGGTTTGAATATAAGTTATGATGAGATAAGTTATGTTGAGTGTTTGTTTTGTTGGATAAATTTAAGAACATTATGCTTGTTTACAATAATACCCTTCACTTTATTAGTTTTTCCCCGAATGTTGGCTAGCCAAATGAGTGCCATCTACCTTTCAACCATTGCAAAAGCACCTTTCAAGTGTCAAACAC
>JAABOM020000075.1:418643-442518 GCA_011800125.2 Solanum clarkiae | reverse complement strand
TTTAAAATTCAATTTTTTTTAAATTTTTTTTATTATTTTTTTTATTTGAAAAATGTTTAAAAATTGTTAAGAATAAAAATAAAGTCCCCGTGAATAATTTAACACCGTGGAGGATAAAAATTGGGTGTCAACAAGTCCCAATAGTTTATATTTTTATACAATAATAATAACATATACCGTAAAATTCTATAAATAGAATTGGGAAGAATAACATATAGACAAACTTTATCGTTATCTTAGAGAGATTTAAAGGACTAGTTTCAAAGTAACACTTTTCACATTAAAATAAATAAATAAAAAAGCTTAGATCTAATCCACCGTCACACACTCTCTCTCTCTCTCCATTTATTCCTCTGAATTCTGAAAGAAAAAAACACGCACACACAGTGACTCTCACTCTCTCTCATCATATCCATTCACTTTTTATAGGAGTTTCTCCCCAACTTACATCCCAAGGAACCCGTCTACATTTTCTTTTGCTCCCATTATTGGGTTCCCCCTTTAATTCCAAGTTCAGATCTGTAAGTTTCTTACTTTTCTTGGATCTGATTGAGTTTTACTTACTCATTAATGTATTTTATTGTAATGTATGTGTATGTATACCCAATTAGGATAAAAAAGAGTAATAAGTGATGCAACTCAAAGTATACTTACAAAGGGGGTGTTTTTTTTTCTTCTTTTTTTTTTGGGAGGGGGGGTTAATTTTTATTTGATCTCTGTTTTTATGCATTGTGGGGTTCTTTAATATATGATTCCAGATCTGTGTTTCTTTTTGTTTCATGTTTACTGATTTATATATGTGCCTTATTCATGTTGGTATTATGTATTTTGAGTTCTAAATAGAAATTTGAATATTATTGGTCTTGTAATGGCAATCTAGAGAGTAGCTAAAATTTGAACTTTATGAGCTCGAACTTCTAGGATACTGACCCCATGAGGTGTTAATGGGTTATGTGTTTAATTTTTGTACATATTTAGTGAATTTCTTAATATGGATATAAGGTTTGAACTAAAGCTACTGGTTAGGCTGAGCTCGTATATCGGCTTCTAGCTTCGACCCTGGCCTAATCAGAATGCCAACTTTGAAAACAAAATGGAAGAGAGGATAAGGGAAGCATTTATTTTTATAATTTTGCTTGAATCGAAAGAGAATTCAAAATAATTAACTTTGTGAAAATATTCACTAGCTAAAGTAGTAGGGTTTGTAACTTAAAATATTCAACTTTGAAGTTCTATTCAAGCTTGTAGAGTAGTCATATCATTGTTAGAAGAACAAGAAAGTTTCAGTTACTGTATGATCATTCCGGATTTATCTAGAGTATGAATCACTTAGTTTTTG
Source organism: Solanum clarkiae (assembly GCA_011800125.2). NCBI lineage: Eukaryota > Viridiplantae > Streptophyta > Magnoliopsida > Solanales > Solanaceae > Solanum > Solanum clarkiae. Next base: position 441,179 of record JAABOM020000075.1, on the reverse strand, counting down.
AATACACATTTTTGTAACCTGGGCGGAGCTATGTATAGCTAAGGGGGTTCAATTGAATCCCATTCAACATAAAATTATACTATAAATATAGAAAAGAGATCTTTTAGTTATATATGCATTGTTGAACCGCTTTGACGTAAGAGAAGATTCTAGTGCATTGGTAAAGGGGTCCAAAACTTGCTTTTGGTCACATGTAAAATCTGAAACATGACATTCTAGTTTTTTTTTTTTTAATTCTCTTCATATAGATTCCTACCTCTGCCATTGTACTAGGTTAGTACATAGTGTAACTTCAACTTATCGAGGATATGACCCTTGATAGAGGGTGTGGAGGTCGAGGATCAGGGTAAAAGGTTAGTAGGTAGTTGAGTGCTTTGCTTTCCAATTCCTGGAGTATTAGTATTAGTCTTGTATTTTTGTATTCTTAGATTTCTATTTCAATTTGTTGATTCTTTAGTCTTGATTATTGTATTTTCTTCTAGTTGTTCTTGCTTGTTGTTGTCGTCTTTTTCATCCGTTTTGAGCGGAGGCTCTATCAGAAACAACCTCTCCACCTTTTTAAGGAAGGGGTAAGGTCTGTGTAAACACTACCCTCCACAGACCTCACTTGTGGGGTTACATTGGATATGTTCTTTTTTCCCGGCCTATCTGTTGGATTACTTCCTGATGGAACATTTATTTGATTTCACAGGTTGCTTCCTCAATATTGTAGATCAACTTCTTTCAAGAGTCTAAATTGTTCAATCTCCTTAGTCAGGATACTTGCTTCTAATTGGTGCCATGTCTCGACAATTGTGATTTCAAAGAGCTGAAGTAGAAAAAAGAAAGTAAAGTTTTTCCACAGATACAAAAATATACCCAAATGATGCGAGGGAGATCAGATGGAGCGCAAAAGAAGCGGTTATGGACTTTTGTAGGTATTGGGGCGGTCTTGGTTGTTTTCCTTTATGTGTATTTTGGATCCAAGGACAGCGGTGAGTCTGCTATTGAGTATGGCAGCCGTTCTTTGAGGAAATTGGGATCATCTTATTTGGGTGGGGATGACAACTCTGATCTCAGCAACAGGCAAGACGAGAAGTTTGGACTGGAAGATGATGACGGTGGAATCGTCCCTAAGAGCTTTCCAGTAAGTCGTCTTTTTTCATTTCACAGCTCAATGTTGCGTCACCAAAGTTTCCTCCAACCACCAAGTGGCTAATTGGAGGAAAGGATGACTTGCTGCATTTGGTTGCTTTCTTTGTTTGCCTTCTTATTTTTGTACTGGTCTTTCATTTAAGGTATGTGATGATCGACATTCAGAATTAATTCCGTGTCTGGACAGACATCTCATTTATCAAATGAGATTAAAATTGGATTTGTCACTGATGGAACACTATGAAAGACATTGCCCCTTACCAGAAAGACGTTTTAATTGTCTGATTCCTCCTCCTCCTGGATACAAGGTGAATATGCTGAAGCTGTAGTGAAGTTAACCTACACATATTTCCAAATTTACTAGTAGTTCTTTTTCCCTGTTTTTTAGACACTTATTTTGTTTGCTCATTTGTATGCTGTTATAGGTTCCAATTAAGTGGCCAAGAAGTAGAGACGAGGTTTGGAAATTGAACATTCCTCACACACACCTTGCAAATGAGAAATCTGATCAGAACTGGATGGTCGTTAAGGGTGAAAAAATAATATTTCCTGGTGGAGGCACTCACTTTCACTATGGAGCAGATAAGTACATTGCATCAATTGCAAATGTAAGGACTTCTTTTCTCTTTCTCAAATATTGCAGAAATGTCAAAAAAGGGAACCTAGTAATATATGAAATGTTAAACTTTCTCATACTTGTAATCATGCTTGCAGATGCTGAACTTTTCAAACAATAACTTGAACAATGAGGGAAGGATACGTACAGTTCTCGATGTTGGTTGTGGTGTGGCCAGCTTTGGTGGTTATCTTCTATCCTCTGATATTATAGCAATGTCATTGGCACCAAATGATGTGCATCAGAATCAAATCCAGTTTGCTTTAGAGAGAGGAATTCCCGCATACCTTGGTGTCCTTGGAACGAAAAGGCTTCCTTATCCGAGCAGGTCATTTGAATTTTCTCACTGTTCTCGTTGTAGGATTGATTGGCTTCAAAGGGATGGAATCCTCCTCCTTGAGCTCGATAGGGTACTTAGACCTGGAGGCTATTTTGCATACTCATCCCCTGAAGCATATGCACAGGATGAAGAGGATTTAAGAATATGGAGAAAGATGAGTGCACTTGTTGAACGCATGTGCTGGAGAATTGCAGCGAAAAGGAACCAAACTGTCATTTGGCAAAAACCTCTAAACAATGATTGTTACATGGAAAGACCTCCTGGTACGCAACCACCGCTCTGTCGATCTGATGATGATCCAGATGCTGTTTGGGGTGTGAATATGGAGGCATGCATAACACCTTATTCCGAACGTAAGTGCTTGCCTCTTGTCTGTCTTACTAAATTGATGCATTTTTGTTGACTGAAGGTTGTAAAAACTTGAAAGTTGCTTACTGTTGGTTTTCCTCAGTACCTTATTTTCCTTATTGTCATCGTTCTCTCAGATGACCACAAAATCGCTGGAAGTGGACTGGCTCCTTGGCCTGCTCGATTAAGTAGTCCTCCTCCCCGTCTTGCTGATTTTGGGTTTTCGAATGAAATGTTTGAAAAGGACATGGTAATTTGTTTTAGTTATATTGGTCAACTTATGCCATTTGATTCAGCACACGAGCTTAAGTGCTCCATTACAAACTAATGACCCTTTGCATTCTCGGCTTATCAACAGGAGACTTGGAGGCAGAGGGTTGACCATTATTGGAGTCTGTTAAGTCCAAAGATTTCATCAGACACCTTGAGAAATATCATGGACATGAAGGCTAACTTGGGGTCATTTGCTGCTGCTCTGAAGGACAAAAATGTATGGGTCATGAACGTTGTACCCAAAGATGGACCCAACACTCTCAAGATTGTATACGACCGAGGCTTGATTGGCACAACTCATGACTGGTAGGCGGATAATCTTTTTACTTCGTATAACCGTGTTAGTATGCTAGTGTCACTTTCTGGCATAAATCTTTTGCCTTTAGGATATTGAACTGAGCATATTTGACTATTCGTAAACATCTTAGTTTTTCGGCCATTATAAAACTAATGTAGCTGTGCATTGTTATTCAAATCTTTTCATGGTAGAGAAGCTCGGACATGAGTATTGGTCTTATATTTTCCCTGGCAGAACATGATCATAGCCAACGTGAACATTCATCTGCAATGTTAGCTGCACTTAACGCTCTTTTGTGCAGGTGTGAAGCATTCTCAACGTATCCCAGGACCTATGATTTGCTCCATGCATGGACCGTCTTCTCTGACACTGAGAAGAAAGGTTGCAGTGGCGAGGACTTATTACTCGAGATTGATCGCATACTAAGGCCTACAGGTTTCGTTATCATCCGCGATAAACAACACGTTATTGAATTCGTAAAGAAGCATTTATCGGCATTGCACTGGGAAGCAGTTGGATCAACTGATTCCACCTCGGATCCTGAGCAGGACAACGATGAGATCATTCTCATCGTGCAAAAGAAGTTGTGGCTCACAAGTGAAAGCATCAGAGATACAGAATAGACAGCAGATTTTGTAACACATTTTCCTAATTCATTTTCTCTCTGCCTTTTAAGGGTTAAGAAAAAAGGAAGTATGCCCTAAATGTCAGTTTGATTTTGTATTGCGTGATATTTATTTCCTTTTACTTTTTTCCCCCGCATTTTTATGTAAGTTTACAAACTACATAATGTATTCATAGCACTTTTTTACAGAGTCAATTTTAGGATTTCTGGTCCGATTTCGGGTCCTGCTTCTCCATCCATCTTTAGTTGTCCTCTATACTATTTTGAGATGTTCAATAATACTTGTTCATTTTATGAAATCAAAAGACAATTTTACATTTAGTTTCTAATTTACTCTTATCATTAATTATAGTTATTTTTTATTACAATTTTCTAGATATTGTATTATTTATTATTCAAAGGGTAATTTGATAAAATTATTCCATCATTTATAACTTCTTAATCCATGTGCCAAGTCAACAGGGGCCAAGTAAAGATGGACGGAGTAATATTTTGTTAGTGGCGGCATTTTGAGGTGCTTTGAAAGTAGATAGCTCTTGTTCTGAATACGGAGCGCGCGTGATCGGCTTTGAGGTTGGCTACCGTCTCCTTTCTTGTGGGCTTTACGAGATGATGTTTAGTGTAAATTAAATGTGATTTAACCTCGTTAATAAAAAAATGGCAAGATTTTATTTTTCCCCAAATTCTATTTGACTAATTCAAGAAAGACACTCTCAAATAATTTAATTAATTTTTGAAGTTGAATTAAATTAATCGGTAAATTTACTTGTTTAACTTTGTGATTTAGAGTGGATGAATCTCTCGCTAAAACAGTAGTACATATTTAACTCTCATTGTTTAATAAATGTGAGATAACATTATTCTTGCACAAATGATCCCACCATAATTAAATGTGCAATCACCAATTGTTGTAAAATCATAAATTTGGTCATGGCAAGTGATCAATGATTTGAAAGATCCATTAATTTTAGTGTGCAATTCACAAGACAAAGATGTTCCACAAACAACACTTCAACCAAGTTCTCATATAAATATTAATATTAAGCCAACATTAGCAAGTTGTGACATGCACACTTGTGAAAGATATAATCTTTCATGATTTATTTGATTTGTCATTTTATTTTGAAATAATTTTTTTATGCATAAAATTTTAACAATTAAATCAAAAATTGAATTCTTAACGATTTATACCAGATATCTTAATATAAAAAAAACATTGCATGATAAACCGAAAAATACGTAACAAACAGAAATTGCCTTAACCATTCTTTTCTTTTCTCTTTTTTTTCTGTCTCAATCAAATCTCTTTCTCTTTTTTCTTTCATTTTTTTTTAAATCTCAAAAAGCTTCATATTTCTAAATATAATGCTCATCTGCTTTCCTTTACCGCCTGACATTGGACGGTAAAAAAAATATAAGGAGAAAAGTATATAAGGAGAAAACTTTTGCTCGTTGCCGTAATCAACCCTCATTTGACATAATAATGCCGCCACAATTTCACCTTCCTCAACAAATAAAAACTCAACCCACCCCGAAACCCACCCGATCAGAAGATGACCCGATCATCGTCGTCGACCTCGTATGGCCATTCGGAGACCTCGAAGGACTCGACCGGGATGATTTTCGAGAGGCAGCTTACGAGATTTTCTTCACCGCATGTCGGTCGTCACCGGGGTTCAGTGGTAGGACGGCGGTAATTTCATCATCGGACGGATCGGGAGATGGATCCGGATCCGGATCCGGGTCGGGTTTGTCGGGTCCCGGGTCACCGAAACCGACCGGGGTAGGGATGGCGATAACTAGTAGGGTGAAAACGGCATTGGGGTTGAAGATGTTGAAGAAGTCTCCGTCTCGAAAGACTTCTAGCAATGGTCCATCTTCGCCTGCTGGAGTTGCGAGTCCGAGGACTCCCTCGGGCTCGACGGTGCAGCAGGCGAAGATACGGAGGCCGTTGACGTCCGCCGAGATAATGAGGCTGCAGATGAGAGTGTCGGAGCAGAGTGACAATAGGCTAAGGAAAACTCTTATGAGAACTCTTGTAGGCCAAGTACGTAATTTGCATGCATTTGAAAAAAAATTATGTTTCGTCTTTACGTCAAAATATAACTTAAAATATAACTCGTGAAATATTATAATATGAGAATATAAATTAATAACTATAGAAAAAGTTACCATTTGTTACAACATGGATTGGGAAAAAGTTCTTTTTTAGAGTTCGTTTTGTTTTATCAAAATAAAAATGTTTTTTTCTCAATAAACCGTAAATTTCAAATTTTATTACTTTTGACCCTACATTTTTGTATGCTTTATCTTTCTTTTAATCCCTCCATTTTAATTTATGTGTCTTAATTTTCTTTTAGTATGTTTAGAAAAATATTATTTACTACTTTATTTATTTTAAATTTATTTATCTGATTTTGACTTGTCATGGAATCTCGTAGTATTGAACTAAAGACACTTGGAATATATCAAAAACATCGTTTAATCTTGTGATCTTAAACATGTATGTGAAGAAATTTAAACTTAAAGATTTGCGGAAAAGTAAAAGAGATATTCTTTTTTAAACAGACTAATAAGTAAAGTAAGACACACAAATTGAAACAAAGGGATTATTTTTAGTAACTCGACGTGCTTAATACCATATAAGATGTTCAAAAAGCATTTCGATGCATTATAAACATTTATAGTTTAAGATCACAAGATTAAACGATGTTTTGGAATACACACTAATCTTTGTAATCTTTGTGCAGATTGGGAGGAGAGCAGAGACAATAATCTTACCATTGGAGCTTTTACGTCATCTTAAACCATCCGAATTCAACAATCCTCAAGAATACCATCTATGGCAAAAACGTCAGCTTCGTATACTCGAAATAGGCCTTCTCCTTCATCCTTCTATCCCAGTAGGAAAAGACAATGAATCCGCCTCGCGATTACTAGATATCATTCGAGCTTGTGAGGTCAAAACAATCGACACTAGCAAGAATTCCGAGACCATGAAGTCTCTATCCAATGCAGTAGCCTCCTTAGCTTGGAGAAGTGTTGATGACACTCCTAGTGATACATGTCGTTGGGCTGATGGATTCCCTCTCAATATTCACATTTACACGGCTCTCTTAGGGTCGATATTTGATCTTAAAGACGATACATTAGTCCTTAATGAGGTCGATGAGCTTCTTGAGTTGATGAAAAAGACATGGTCTACATTAGGTATTACTAGGTCTATCCATAACTTATGTTTTACGTGGGTGCTTTTCGAGCAATATGTTGTGACTAATCAAGTCGAGCCTGATCTTCTTGGTGCAACGTTGATTATATTAACCGAAGTTGCAAATGATGCTAAGAAACCAGACAAGGATCTTATTTATCTTAAGATGTTAAAGAGTGTTTTGGTCTCGATGAAACGATGGTGTGAGAAGAGATTGTTGAATTATCATGCCACTTTTCACGCGGAAAATATTGGCCTAATGGTAAATGTTATCCCTCTTATGTTCTCTGCCTCGAAAATATTAGAGGAAGACATTCCGGGATATGTATCTTCTGCTGCTGAGAAAGGGGACGAGAAAGATGATTCCATGGGGAATAGAGTGAATCACTTTATTCGTTCATCGTTAAGGACTTCCTTCAACAAGGTTTGTATAATAGAATTCACATCAATAGATATTCATGTTCATTTCTAGTAATAACATCGTTCTTTTTTTCATCTAGATGTTGGAAGAACGGAATATAAACATTGCAAGTTTTGAAAACGATGATGTGATTGAGACACTCATCAAGTTAGCTAATGCAACAGAGAATTTGGCAACTAAGGAGAAGGAAATTTTCACTCCTGTCCTCAAGAAATGGAATCCAGTTGCAGCCGGTGTTGCAGCAGTGACGTTACATACTTGTTATGGAACATTGCTAAGGCAATACCTTGCAGGCACAACATTCCTCACGAGTGACACAGCGTTAGTATTGCAGAGGGCTGGGAAACTCGAAAAGTTTCTAGTCCAAATGGTGGTTGAGGACTCTGTAGATTGCGAGGACGGAGGCAAAGTTATGGTGAGGGAGATGATTCCTTATGAAGTTGATTCAATCAAAATTAATCTATTGAGGAAATGGATCCAAGATAGTTTAAAGAAAGGGAAAGAGGTTCTTCTGAGATCAAAACACTCTGAGGTGAGTCATTTTGTTACTCTTACTATTTACATACTAAAAGTACTTGTTGAAAAAAAGGGCAACCCCGGTGCATAAAGCATCCCCGTTCACACAAGGACAATGGCCTAACGTGATGCAAGCAAGCATTAGTGGTTGATTCTACAGCTCAAACTTGTATTACACGGAGACAACTTTACTGTTACTCAAAGCTTCTGACTAATGTAAATATTTGTTATGCAGACATGGAATCCAAAATCGAAAAGTGAGCCGTATGCACAATCAGCAATTGATCTAGCGAAACATTCTAAGGAAGCAGTGGACAATTTCTTCGAAATTCCTACAATCATCACTGAGAATTTGGTCAATGATATCGCTGATGGCATCGAGAACTTATTCAAAGAATATGCTACCTTTGTTGCATCATGTGGTAAGAACGAATTCAACAAACCTTATTTCTGGTGCGCGAGTCATATTTGATAGTCATAATTTCTTCGCAGGGGCGAAGCAGAACTACATGCCTGCATTTCCTCCTTTAACAAGATGTGGCCAAGACTCGAAATTTGTGAAACTGTGGAAGAAAGCTGCTTGTAGTGTCGGATCAAACGATCCAAACCAGCATTTGACAGACGAAGATAACAATCCACGTCCTTCAACAAGCCGAGGAACTCAACGCCTTTATGTAAGAGTTAACACCTTACATTACCTCCTTCAACACCTCAATTCTCTCGACAAAACACTATCGCTCTCCTCAAGAGTCATCGCTTCACCAGGAAGCCGTTACAACAAGAACAGACAGCTAGCATGCTGTTCCTTCTTTGATCAATCACGTTCATTCATCCAATCATCCATCCAATTCGTATCAGAAGTAGCTGCTTATCGTCTAATGTTCTTTGATTCCAACTCCGTATTCTATTCAAGCCTATACGTAGGGGATGTAGAGAATGCACGCATCCGTCCTGCTTTAAGGATACTCAAACAGAACCTAACTCTTTTATGTGCTATCCTCATTGACCACGCTCAACCATTAGCCCTTAGAGAAGTCATGAGGGCTTCTTTCGAGGCATACCTTATGGTTTTACTAGCCGGTGGACCGCGAAGAAGCTTCTCTAGCATGGATCATCAAATGATTGAGGAAGATTTTGAAAGTTTGAAGAGGATATTTTGTACTTGTGGTGAAGGTTTGATACTAGAAGATGTAGTGGAAAAAGAAGCTACAATAGTTGAAGAGATAGTGTGTTTAATGGGAAAATCAACAGAACAATTGGTTGAAGATTTTAGCAATGTGACTTGTGAAGCTAGTGGAATTGGAGTTGTGGGAAATGGTCAAAAATTGCCTATGCCACCAACAACAGGAAAATGGAATAGATCAGATGCTAACACAATCTTGAGGGTACTTTGTCATAGGAATGATAAAATTGCTAATCATTTCTTGAAGAAAACATTCCACTTAGCAAAAAGGAGGTGTTAAGCTATGTGCGTCAGATCCTTCAAAAAGAGTCAAACCAACGTAGCTTAAAACACGAAAAAACAGGTTTCACTCTGTAACTAAAATTTTCTAAGTATATATGCTATTAAAATATATTTTTATTTGAAGGATGTAAAATAAAGCCTTCTAGTCCATAAAAAGGTTTGTAACTTGAACAAAAATTTTCTAAAGTACATATGCTATGGAAGTTTTTTTAAAAAAATTTATTTAAAGGATTGCAAGTAAAGTCATCTAGTCTATAAAAAGGTTTGTACAAGGAGTACTTGAGAAAATTGTACTAATTTATTTATCCTCTTTTATCTTCATGGAACTAGGCATCATTAAATTATATAATGCTTTTGATCTTTTTTTAATTACTCAAGTATTATTACTTGTCAAATTTTGACGTGGCATACCTATTAAGAAAATAATAATTAGTTGAGTGAGTTTAATATTTTATCCCTGTTACTTTATAGGATCCCAAACATATTAATTCACTATATTTCAAACACATTAACTCAATATTAATAAATTAAGGATGTAATAGTAAAAAATATTATTCTTTCTTGATTTGACAACTTAATTTGCCCATAAAATTTTGACCACATGACATTTAACAAATTGATTTCAAGACGTACTTTGATAAATAGTCAGTAAACACATAGTAATAGATTAGATAGAAATTTTTTTTTTAAAAAAAAATTACTTCTATTGTGTTCTCGATTATTATTATATTTTTTAAGACATAATAAATAAATGTACTTTTTAACTTGGCTTATGTTTGCATTATGACTTCCAACTTTGAATGTGCACATATAAACACTTAAGAGTCGTTTTAGGTGGAGTATAAGTTATAATAATCTTGAGATAAAACGTAGGATTATTTTATCTCATGCTTAATTAGAGATATGAGGTAATCCTTGGATTATTTATCCCACCATTTTTACCTTAGTGATGGAATAAGTTATTCCATATATATGATGAGACGACTTATCACAAACTTATTTATCCCCAAATTAATTGTTCTGGGATAACATGTTGCCAACCAAACGACCTCGTAAACTTACATAAGATTAAACAAATAAATATATTCATCCGATATGGCCAATTTGCATCCTATATGGCCCAATTAATATAGATGGGAGCTTTCCAGCTATTATTACATCCACAATGAGCTCTCACAACATAATAAAACTAGCCGTTACCAAATCTAACGTTAAACACTTGAAACTTTTATTGAACTTCAAAAACATCCAAAAAATACGAACTTTTTTTGTCCTTTCACTTTCCCCTAGCTCAATCTTGAGTTTTCTGCAAAATCAACTGTTCCCTAACCTTAGAAGAGCAAAAAAATTGAATCTTGAATTTTAGCAGCTCTGGTCTCCAATGGCGCCGACACCGAAAAACCAGAGAACCCCAACTGCATTGAATCTTAACCAGATACCCAATTCAAGAACACCCCAAGCAAAACACAGATTGCATTTCACCACAGCAAAACCGTCACCGAACCCGAATTCTGTAGCCCCTGTTTCAGCAGCAGCAGCAGAGCATCCCATTGAAGTTATAGGCAGGATTCGCGATTACCCGGATAGGAAAGAGAAGCCCTTATCGTCGTTACAGGTGAATCCTGATCGCGAGACGTTAAGAGTGAAAACTGATTCAGGATATAGAGATTTCAGCTTTGATGGTGTGTCATTGTCTGAGGAGGAAGATATTGATGAGTTTTACAAGAAATTCGTGAAGTCGAGGATTAATGGAGTGAAATTGGGAGATAAATGTACTGTTATGATGTATGGACCGACCGGGGCGGGGAAAAGTTATAACATGTTTGGGAGTTCTAAGCAGCCTGGGATTGTGTATAGGTCCTTAAGGGATATATTAGGAGATGGAACTGAAGAAAATGATGAGAAAATTAGTGTTGAAACATTTGTGCAAGTTACTGTTTTGGAGATATATAATGAGGAATTATATGATCTGTTAGCAACAAATAATGGTGGAGGATTTGGGCTTGGATGGTCTAAAGGGAGTGCTTCTAAGGTAAAAAAAATGTCTTCTTTTATACCTTTTTTCAGATTGATGTAGTTCATTTTAGTGTTCATACTTTTGTTTTGTCTAGGAAGACATTTTCTAATTCTGCCACATAGTATTCTGGTATCAATCAGCATATTATCTTCAGAAGAAAAAAGTATTATTGCCCGGTAGCTCACGTTATATTCTTCTAAAGTTGAGCATGTTTAGACATGAATTGAGCTTAAAGGGGGAAACATGGATAGTGAGGATTCATATAGGCGACCAAGCTTACTTGGGATTGAGGTGTAGTAGTAGCAGCAGTAGTTGTCGTAGTAGTAGTATTGAGCACGTTTAAGAAAAGGCTCTAGTATCTCTCATATTGAGCACATTCAAACATGTGTTGAGCTTAAACGGGGATATTGAGCACGTTTAAACATGAGTTGAGCTTAAACGCATATATTGAGCACGTTTAGACATGAGTTGAGCTTAAATGGGGAAACATGGTTAGTGAGGATTCGTATAGGCGACCCAAACTTATTTGGGTTGAGGTGTAGTAGTAGTAGCCCAAACTTATTTGGGGTTGAGGTGTAGTAGTAGTAGTAGCAGCAGTAGTAGTTATAGTAGTAGTAGTAGTATTGAGCACATTTAAGAAAAGGATCTAATTTCTCTCATATTGAGCACGTTTAAACATTAATTGAGCTTAAACGGGGATATTGAGCACGTTTAATCAAGAGTTGAGCTTAAACGCGTATATTGAGCACGTTTAGACATGAGTTGAGCTTAAATTGGGAAACATGGTTAGTGAAGAAACATGGTCACTGAGGAGTCACATAGCTCAACCCAACTTGTTTGGGATTGATGCGTTGTTTTGTGTTGTTATTGTGTTGAGCACATTTAGGAAAATGCTCTAGTTTCTCTCAATTGATGGAATGAATTACTTGGTATTTATCCATATTGAGCACGTTTAGACATGAGTCGAGCTTAAACAGAAAACATGTTCAGTGAGGATTCATATTATCGAACCCCAACTTGTTTGGGATTGAGGACTAGAGTCATTGTTGTTATAGAGTTAAGAAAATGCTCTTGTTAATAGTGAGCTCTTGTTATTGTATTTGCAGGCAAGACTTGAAGTTATCGGTAGAAAGGCAAAAAATGCAACTTTTATTTCTGCTACTGAGGCTACAAAGATCTCAAAGGAGATCCAGAAAGTGGAGAAGAGAAGAACAGTGAAAAGCACTTTGTGCAATGAGCGGAGCTCTCGGAGCCACTGCATGGTATCAATTCTGAATACATGTTTAATGACGTTTAGATGGAAAGAAGTTCATTTATTTTCTGTTCTCTCAGCAAGTATTGTCTGTCTTTATCTTTTATGAAGGAAGCTAAATGTTGTTGCAGATGATTATTGATGTTCCAACAGTAGGAGGGAGGCTAATGCTTGTCGACATGGCAGGTTCCGAGAATATAGAACAAGCTGGTCAAACTGGTATGGAAGCAAAAATGCAGGTAAAGTTTCATGTTTTACTTACCTCGTTTCTTTGAAGTCTGTTATTGGATTTCCTACTAAAAGTAACTCAAAATATATGAACAACTCTTGATGCATTTATCTACTCCTAATATCTGACAATCAAATTATACAGACTGCAAAGATCAATCAGGGAAACAGTGCACTGAAAAGGGTGGTTGAGTCTATTGCTAACGGTGACTCCCACGTGCCTTTCCGAGACAGCAAGTTAACTATGCTCTTACAGGTACATATCATGCATATCATAGATCTATGTTGCTCGGATCCTCCAAAAATGTTGCCAAACTCGTATTAGATCGTCCACAAATGAACAAAATTTGAAGGATCCTACATTGCACCAGGCCTCATTTTTTAGGACCCGAGCAACATAGTCACAGGCAGTCTGTTAGTTATACTAGTCGTTGTAAGAAGTTGATTTAACTATTTCATGTAGGATTCTTTTGAGGATGACAAGTCCAAAATTCTCATGATACTGTGTGCCAGCCCGGATCCTAAAGAGCTCCACAAAACTATCTCTACTTTAGAGTATGGTGCTAAAGCAAAATGCATTGTCCGTGGCCCTCATTCGCCATTGAAGGAGAAAGGCACAGAAGATTCTTCGTCAGCAGTTATTTTGGGGTCGAGAATTGCAGCTATGGATCAGTTTATCTACAAGCTTCAGATGGAGAATAAGGTCAAACAGAAAGAGTGTAATGAAGCTAAGAGAAAGCTTATGAAGAAAGAAGAAGAAATTGCTACGTTAAGGTCTAAACTCGAATCAGTAGTACAATGCGGGGTGGAGGCAACCGAGGAGGATATCACTGTTAAAGTAAACGAGCGAACACAGATGTTGAAACATGAATTTGAAAACAAGATACAACAATGCCAGAAAATGGCAAATGAATACGTAGAGTCGGAAAGGAGGAAGATGGAAGAAAGAATGTTGCAACAGCAGCAAGAGTTTGAAATGCTTAGAAGGCGCTTGGAGGAGATTGAGGCCGAGCTTTGGCGTTCGAGAGTTGGCAACAGATCAACAGAAGTGGAGAACAGCTTTGGGAAAAGGCTACTGGAGATTTACTCTGAAGACGCCGGAATGGTGAAATCTATGGATTTGGACAGATCTATTGATATGGACTATGGAAAGAAGGACGTGACCGCCTATAAAGCAGAAAGCAACACAATTCAGGCAATTTTGGGCTATCCTAGCATAAGCAATCCAAGAGAAACTGAAGATCCTTCTATCTTATTGCAACATTTCACCAACAAATCATTCTTGAGCACCGTCTTTGAGGAGGAAGAAGAAGGTAACGACAGTGAAGGGGATAAAGAAAATCCCCCTGTGGAGGAGGTGCAAAAAGAGGTTATCGAGGAAAAGACAATATGTTCTGGCATGCTCAATCATGATTTATTGCATACTAGTACAGTAGAAGATCGTTCCGATGATCTTTCTAGTGATACGGTCCCTTCTAGAAAAGAGCTAATTCAGAATATATTCAAACTTTGTGGAAATTCTAGAGAACTCTCTCATCAGTGTATAACAACCACCCCCTCAGAGCCTGCAGAAAAGAGAGTTAAAGATACTGAATCGAAATCACCTCCGGTTAAAGAAATTAGAGAGGATTCACCTGTAAGAAAATTACATAATTTCTCTAGTGAGATAGTAAATGATGATTCAAAGGAAAATTTCAACACAACATTTGAAAGCATAGACGTCGATCAGGAAGTGCACGTGAAATGGGAAGCTACATCAAAGGAAAATTCCAAGATTATCACTACACTAAAGGTTGTTAAAGGTTCAACTTTAGCTGATTTACGCAAGCTGATCGAGATACACCTTGGTGCTGACAATCAAGAACTCAATTTCCTGGTAAGTAGGATATTTTATACTCAAGCAGCTTCAAAATAATGGTCTTTACATATTCATACTTTCACCACTATGATGATCACAATTCTTCGATATCATTTACAATATGAGGAATGGATTCCTAATGCCAATTTTTTCTAAATAAACAGGACATGTCTGGTGCTCTAGTGCCTAAAGAAGAGGAGTCAGTCACACCAGTGAGTAAGCTGCCGTGGTTCAACTTCAACAGCCAGTTGCATGGCTACTCAGCTTGCTTGCGTCCAGTGAAGGGAACCAAGCAACCTAATCATGAGCCATTTTCCCCATTGGAAAATAAGCTCCCGTTAACTTTAAATTCACATTGCATAGAGGGTCACTGAAAAAAAGATAAATCTCTGTGACTATTAGTTGAAATGGTTGTATGTATAAGTTTGTGAGCACGTAGGTGATCGATCTTATGCTAACATATATGACTTGTTTTGTTCTCGAGTAAACCTGAAGGTTGAACATGTATGTTGTAATCAATCATATGCTCAAATATATTACTTGTTTTGTTCGAGTGCATCTGCAGATGTTCTCGCTGCAGATTTATAACGTATACTATTGTGTTGTGTACATGTTTTGAATGAGTGTTGATCATGACTGTTCGTAGAGCCGGAGCAAGTATTTTTAGTTTATGAATTCTGAATCATAATCTTTTTTGCTTACTGAGTTCTAGATAGATTATTATACATATTCAAAGTTTTTAATACAAATTCAAGAGTAGAGACAAGTTATTGAATCTTGTTTATTTACTTATTTTTAGTAATCTACTTTATTTTTATTTTTAATTTAGCCCCACGGGCTAGTCGGCTTACTTTGGGCCGCATTAAAAAGCTCGGCTCTTAAATGGGCTTCCAAAATCTTAGTGCTCTATCAAATGACAAGTTGAGTCAGGTCAGCCAATATTGACGACTCTATCGGTGGGCCATAAGTTATTTAAAAACTGAAGTCATGTGACATAACTTGGGAATATTGTGATGCACAAAATATATACATTCATCCCTCTTACATTTATTTAGTTTGGTTATGAGGGGCGTAAGTGTCAATGACGTGTCACGTTTAAATCTAAATGAGTTGGATCAATTATATTTTCATGGGCTAATTTTAACGTAAATTGGTTGGACTACTACTTATATTTCTATTGGATGATTTTGTTAGACTTATTCCACCCCCAAAAGTTGGAGTACACTCTATAAAAAACACTCAAATGGAGCATTCAAGGCATAGGAAAGGTTCAATGGAACAAAGCATGAAAAACATGGAAAATAATGAAACTCCAGAAGAAAAGGAGGTTAGAATTTTGATTTATTATTATTATTGTTGTTATTATTATTGCTATTTAATTTTTTCCAGTGCTGGGTTTTGTGTTTTTTGGTAATGTGAGGCATGAATGTGGGGTGTGGTGGGGTTGGGGGTGGGGGGGTCAGAGGCGGATCCAAGATTTCGAGAGGATATATGTATAATTAGAAGGAGGTGGATCTAAAATATAAATCTGAACTAACATAAAAGAAGAGGTGGATCTAAGATATAAATATGATGTAATATACCGTCAATGGGTTCAATCGATCTCATTGAACGGATCACAATACCTTCAACGTGGAAAAACAATGACGCTTCACGTGATCCAAATGAATGTTCTTTCCTTTCAGTATTTTCTTTTTTTAGGAAAAGGGTCAAATATATTCTTAAACTATGTGAAATAAACAAAAATACCTTTTGTTTATAGTTTGGTCTAAAAATGTCCGTTCCACCTATATATTTCACATGGTTTAAGGGCATTTTTGTTCATTTCACATAGTTTGAGAAATGTTAGTAGGAATTTAGAGGATCTTTTAGATCTTCTTTATGCATGTGGGGGACTCACATACCTCACTTTAAGCGCACCTATGTATTGACTGAATCACTCTTTGGGTCTAATCGGTGGAACCAATGAACAATGCTAGTTGGTTACATATGTGCGGTAGAAGGCTTATAGTGTCCTCTTTGATTGATCTAGTCTTTTCTTCGCTTCATTAGTGAATCACCTACTAAAAAGGCAGGTCGTGGACTCTTTCATTACATAAGCGAAATAAGGGCTAAAGCACGATTTTTACCTTAAACATTCGCGTTCTCTGACCCTTTTTTTTACCCCTCCCTAGGAGCTTCCACCCTTTTTGCTCCTTTGGGGACTCAAAACTGACAACCTTCAGGTTGGAAGTGAGCGGTGCTTATCATCCGAGCAACTCCCTCTTTTCTGTTCTCCGACCTTTCCACAGGTGCTTTAGAGTGCTTTCATATTTTGCCTTCACGTTTATAGTTTATAGTTTGCTCTTAAAAATGCCCTTGCCACCAATACTTTGGTTCATTTCACATAGTTTAGGAGCATTTTTGTTCATTTCCCATAGTTTGAGAAACCTTAGTAGGAATTTACAAGATCTTTTTGATCTTTATGCAACGTAGGGGACTCACATACTCCACTTTGAGCACACGTATGTATTGACTGAATCACCCTTTCGGTCTAGTCGGTGGAACCATAACAATGCTAGGTGGTTACATGTGTGGGGTAGAGTGCTTATAGGATCCACTTTGATTGATCTAATCTTTTCTTTGCTTCGTTAGTGAATCACCTACTAAAAAGGCAGGTCGTGGACTCTTCCATTACGTAAGAGAAGAAAGGGCTTAAGCACAAACTGATAATGCTTACCATCCGAGCAACTCCCTCTTGTCTGTTCTCCGACCTTTTCATAGGCGCTTTAGAGTGCTTTCATATCTTGCTTTTGTTTCTCTTCTTGCAGATGACTATATACTTGAAGATCAATAAAACAGTTGCTTTAAGAGTTAAAGAATCAGATAGTATCGGAGACGTCAAATCTTTATTACATGATAAGGAGGGCGTACCAGAACATTTTCAGAAGCTAGTTTCAAATGGTGTTGAGCTAACAGATGAGCAAAAGCTAGTCGATTATGGCATTATCGAACACTCCCTCCTTGATGCTTCTATCGCCAATTCAGTCTTAATGCCATTTGTGGTGACGAGGGCTTACGCTATAGGTGCTATCACGGTCTACTTAAGGATTTCCGATACTATTCAGGATGTCAAAGATAAGATTGAGGCCAGAGATGGCGTAAAACTAAACGAATTTTCTCTTATTCATGATGGAAGGTTTCTTGAAGATGACAAAACTTTAGCTTTTTACAAAATCAATGGTGGATCAATGCTTCATATGGTTTCCAAGCCTAGAGACAAGGTGCTTATTTTCGTGGTAACGCTAAGGGAGGATATTGTAAAGATGGAAGTGAACCCTGCCTTAACTGTTGGCGACATTAAAACACTTATAGAGAGCAGAGTTGGCTACTTAACATATACTGTTGATCTGTTTGTGGGAAAAGAGAGATTGGAAGATTCGAAGAGGTTGTATCAGTGTGGTGTCAACGACGACTGTGTGTTACTGGTGAAGCGTAAGACAATACAGATCTTTGTCCATACGAGCGATGGAAGAATAGCACTAGACGTGCATAGGCGGGAGTTGGTCAAGAATGTGAAGGTCATGCTTGTAAAGAAGACAAGAGTACCAGTTCATCTGCAAAAACTTATATATCAGGGATACTGTCTAGCTGATTCGCGTGATATATCTTGCTACAACATTAGAAAGGAGTCAGTTATCATGTTTGATGTACGTGGTCCTCCTCCTGGAAATATCTACGAAGAACCATTTGACATGAGGAGATTCCACCAGACAAGATCGCCTCCTAGAACTACAACCATTGGTCATTTGAAGAAATTGATCAAGAAGGAACTAAAACTACACGTGAAGGAACTATATATGCGTGGCAAGGCTTTGAACGACTTATTTTGTCATGGAATTACAAAGAAAAAGTGTTTTCGGACAACTTGATTGTGTCTGTCTGTTTTTTGCTGCATTTGTTTGTTGTTGTTGATGTTTGTTTGTTTTGTTTTTGATGTTAGTATTAGTAGTCAGCTGGATGATTTTCATCCATTAGTTTTGGACACAAATGATTTTCTAAAAGCATGTGGCTCTAGTTATTCTTATGTATATCCCACCGCCCTGAAGACTGACTAACTTAAACCCTCCTCCCCAAAAACAAGACCAGGTGACAGTCCAATGTTAAGCAACACTACACATAATCAAACTAGTCAATGAACATCTTACTCATACTACCATAGAATTTGGAATCGGGGTTTGGTTTAAATCGAGAAAGGGGGAAGCCATGGTTGGTCGGAGATGAAGTAATAGCCTTGAAAGCCCAAGCTGTTGTTCATCAAGTTGTAATGGGAATGGGAAATGAGCAATATTTGTTTTGGTTAAGTTGGTCAGTGGATGTATTTGAGTTTCAAGTCCTCTCGTGGTAAAATCAACCTACATTGGGCATGTTGTTGTTGTTGTTGGGGTCGAGTTTCATATATAATGGAGGGTAAAACTAACTATTAAACAATTTTACCCTTGACCATAAAGCAAGCCAAGTTAAAACCACAGTTACCAGAAAATATTATGAAAGGCAAACTACTTATTGTGTAGACTAGAAATAACAACTGTAAACTAATAAAATTCAAGCAATCCAACCAAAATTTCATTTAGCACATAACGCTTGCAAGTAAACTCTCCGTAGTGGCGTTAAAGCCTCCGCTCCAGTGATAGGTGAGTTCTCAGATGAAATCAAGTACTACGATCAGTGCTGTTGAGCCTGCCGACTTGGAGCACCACCATAGCCACCACCGTAGCCACCATGAGGTGCATTTTGCTGAGCACCGTAATTACCAGAACCTTGTGAGGCATCAGATCTCAATGTGGAATTTCCACTAGCATCGCCGTAGCCACCACCCATGTAAACACCACCACCTGATTGCATGTCTCTTGATGCACCACCTCCAGCAGATGGATTTCCATAACCACCATCGTTTCCACCGTAGCCACCATAGCCATATCCTTGATTTCCATATCCCGTGGCTCCAGTTGGAGACTGGCCAGAAGCAGATCCTCCGTTAGCAGGCCCACCACCACCACCAGCATTTGAAGCACCCCAGGATGCATTACCATAGCCCATATTCCCATATCCAGAAGGAACCTGAGAACCCCATGAGCTTCTTTGTCCACCAGCTTGACCACTACCATAACCAGTACTGGGCACATTTGGATTTCCGAAGGCAGCACCACCATATCCAGGATTGACACCACCATAACCAGGATTGGCTCCACCATAGCCAGGATTGGCTCCACCATAACTTCCATAAGCACCATAACCCATGTCGTTGTTGGATGATCCATAACCATAACCTGCAGCGCCGTATCCGGAGGAACCATAAGGTGGATAACCACCTCCAGTGTTTTGTGATTGCATGTATCTGTTGGTATCCAGTCCGTCATAAGAACTGGGATTGTCACCAGATGCACCATACCCCTGATAACTTCCACCACCCATACCACTACCACCATTGCCCGTGGAACGACCACCAAAACCAGAATTACTATCTTTAGGAAGAGCACGTTTTACTTCCACTTGTTTCCCACCGAGATCATGATATGTCTTGTGTAAAACCCTATCTACTGCATCTTCAGAATCAAATGAAATGAAGCCAAACCCACGAGGTCGGTTGGTCTGTTGATCATACATAATTGCTACATCAGTGACATTACCATAAGTTTCAAAGTAAGTTCTGAACTCATCCTCAGTCAGAGTGGGAGGCAATCCCCCGACAAATATTTTCTTGGTTCTGTTATTTCCACCGCCTCCAAAACTTCTAGCGCTACCCATATTTCCAGATCTAGGACCCTGTTGTTCCTCTCTGGACAAGGCCCTCTTAGCCTCAACCTACACAGAATAAAATGTCATTGAGCTAAGTAAAACAACAAAATTCAGACACAAGAAAGATAGTTACAAAGAACAGATTTTGTCTAAATTGCTCGGACTCTACAAAAATGTTGCCACACCCGTGTCGGATCCTTCAAAAATACACTATTTTTGGAGGATCCGACACGCACCCCTCGGTATTTCTGGAGGGTCCGAGCAACGTAGGATTTTGTTATATAAAGCTGAACAAAATTTAAGTGAAATTCTCCATCAACTAGGTTATTACTCAGGGGGGAATCTATACTAAAAGACAATATTTGGGGGTTATTACTTAGAGCCTTGATAACGACACTAAAGCGCATATCAAGCGAGGGGAAGCTCTCAATGTGTGCCTTTCACAACACTCTGCAGAACTCATTGTGAACAAACCATTATCTATTCTCATTAATAATACCAAAGAGGACATTATGACTAAAATAAACCTGCCTGCACCCTATCAACCGAAAGTGTGTTCATTATTGGTATCTACAAGTCCACACACTACATAACAATAACATTTACTACTCCATGCACCACATTTAAGGACTCCTTTTTTTCAACAAGTCAGATATCATTTCATCACCATCCCACCAACAAGTGTCCAAAACATTGAAAAGGAAACAATCATCCCACGTTCCAGACATTGCATCAAGTGCATGGCTTGGTAATGAAAACACTTTGCTGCACAATTCCATCTTCAGAAGGCACAACTGAGGCACACCACCTAGTAAAATTATGCGCTTATACAAAACTGACCACTATGCAACAGAAGCAAGAAATTGCACTACAATAACTATAATAGCTACTACGCATCGATCCCAAGCAAATCCACCCATTGTCTAGCAAATGATTTAATTCGAGAAGCTTTCAAATTTACAACTTTATTCACCACACTGTATCTATGGTCCCCTAATCCAGAAAGAGGGAACATCAACTTAATATATATTTTTCTAAATGGTAAAGATTAACACAAACTTAATAGCAGCAACCATAACATTGCTCTAAACAGTATCACTGCAAAATTTACTGTAGGAAAACCGCTATCTATTTTCAAACTAAAGAGGTCATACTGACTAAATAAACCAACCCGCACTCTATTACCATAACGAAGAAAAATGCATCTCTATCAGCAAGATCACTCACTGTATAACTTCAAGTGGATCTTACAACTTTACTGGTTACTACTCTATTCACCACATTGTATAAATATCATTTTTAACAAGAATAATAATATCACGAAATGTAGCTAAAAAATACGAAGAACATAATTCTAATAAGCCACCCGTTGCATCAAAGTGCATGATTCAATCAACGGAAGGAATTAGGTCACATCATTCTAGCTTCCAAAGCCACAACAGCAACACACACCACACCAAAAATCATCTCGCATATGCAAAACACCATTTCACAGCACATTACGAGGTTGGGAACCATTTGGCACACATGGCACTCAAACACATGAAGAACTACCGCCAACCTCATTCACCATCTTCACAGCAAAAGAGAACATATGCAACGCATTGTCTACTCAAAATTGATTCAAGAGGAACTACCTGTTACTAGAAAAAAACACAAAATAAAAAGATGCAGATTTCATTTTAAATATCAGGAGAATTTGTCTACTAACAAAATTGACTTGGGAGAAACTATTATTAATTAAAAGAAACCACAATCTAAAAGATGCGACTTCACTTCAAATATATGGAGAACTTGATAAATACAAAGGCAAAACCAGAAGAAGACAACAAAACCATAAGAAAAATTGCATAAGCACATACCGGCTCAAGAAATGAAGTGATCTGAGACCCACAAAAGACAACTTTAGTACCAAGGAGCATAATCAAACTCGGAACATATCAGAATCAAAACTCAACAAGGATAAAGACATGCTTAAAATGGATAATCAGCAACCAAATAAAGACCTCACAAAAACAGCTCAAATGTCATGAAAAATAGACACAAAAGCACATTCATCAACATTACCCCAATGCCTCAAATGCTCCCGCCCATTGCGGGGTAAGGGGGGGTCGGATGTACGCAGTCTGACCCCTATGTTTAAAAACATAGCGCGACTG
>JAABOM020000075.1:393810-413960 GCA_011800125.2 Solanum clarkiae | reverse complement strand
TCATACAAAACTCAACCTTAGAAACTTAATTAATGAAGGGTAAAATTGAAAAAAATTTTCAACATATCCCTTGAAAATGAACAATTCACTTATTTTGAAACATAAAAAATTTCTCAACAATTCACTTAATATGAAACGGAGGGAATAGTAGCTTTGTGATGAAGTAAATGACAAAAATACCTTTAAGGTCCTTCAATTCCCTTTTCTACTAAATAAGGTGAAAAGTATTCTTTTTAATCAAACAACATCTTCTTAGAAATTATTCAATGCATGTTTATTTTCAATAAAATAAATCAAACATTCAATA
The DNA here is from genome assembly GCA_011800125.2 of Solanum clarkiae. Classification (NCBI taxonomy): domain Eukaryota; kingdom Viridiplantae; phylum Streptophyta; class Magnoliopsida; order Solanales; family Solanaceae; genus Solanum; species Solanum clarkiae. Next base: position 413,653 of record JAABOM020000075.1, on the reverse strand, counting down.
ATAAAATAATTTCAAGATAGCCATGCCCAGTATAATTTATCTTCGAACCAAAAATGACCCCACAAAGTTTAAATTTTGAATCATCTAGTTGGAGGAACACGAAGAGACTAAATCAGATAAATATTTACCCACTCTGAATATTTATTTACAAAAAACCTAACAATTTAACTTTACCAATTAAAAAATATTATCTTTTGACATGTATCTTGTACTCATTCATTTTGTATAAATATCATATGCAAATAAGTTTTTATGAGTGAAATAGTAAAATATTACTATGTTTACATAAGGTGGTTAAAAAACAATCCCAATAAGAGCGCCAAAATCGAAAATGCAAGGTTCCCCTAAACTTTCTATCACTTTATTTTATTTTATTTTTATTTTTTTAGATCAAATCTCAAAAAATTTCTAAATTTCAACATTTACCCACTAGCAATCTACATCAATCTAACATGAATTCATAAAAATCTTGAATTTTTTCGATCGATTTTTGGTTTGATTTTCGATGAATTTAGGTGAATCATAGTGAGGAAAAAATCGAAAAGTTTCTATTTTGGGAAAAATTAGGGGTGGAATAGATTGATGATAGGCCAAAGAAGATTGTATTGGCATCTATGATGAATACTGGTAGGACAATAAATAGGCTTCTTTGGTGGATAGCCAAGATTTGTTTCACATGGAATGGCAGATCCTGCTAGCTATGGCAATCCTGACCGCGACATTGATCAGGTATATTTTTTAAAGCATCAGTAGCCTATTCAGAATTTCCATTTTATTAAAGAAAAATTGGTGGGAGGAGAAGGGGGAGCGGATTACAAGGTGGGGTTATGGAATCTCTTGTCAGAATGGTGAAAGTTTAATAACCAATCAATTAAGCTACTAAGGGCGGTTTAGCCCTGAAAATCATGAGTTTTTTTTTTTTTTTTAAAAAAAGTAACTATTTTAAAAGTGAAAAATGGTATTTGACTATGAATACAAATTAGAGTTGATTTTTGAATATTTGAGAGTGATTTAGAGTAAAAAGAGTAAAAACAACTTTTTGGCGTTTTTCAATTTTCGAATTCCACTTGAAGTTGAACTTTTTCAAAGTTTTCAATTTTTTATGGCCAAACATAACTTGAAGTTGTATGCATTATCTAAACTATCATTTTTTCGCAAGTTTCATACCTCGACAATCCGTTGTTCTCTTTACCTACATAAACTATCAGTACGTTTGTGTTAAAACACTCTTCGATGTTAAGTTGGTCAAATGTTACTTCCTAATCGGCAACAGGTGTGTATAGACTAACTAAACATCGAGGTGTGTTTTAATATAAAGGGACTGATAGTCGAGGTATGAAACATGCGAAAAATTGATAGGTAGGTAAATAGAGAAATGCTTTATGGCGCTAAGTTTCCTCTCACTTTGTTGTGGGATTTGCCTAAGGCAAGTTTCACTAGAAACTACGCTAGCCGAAGAGAATGGAGTTAGAATTATACAATCACTCTCTTGTTTCTAGAATTACAGAAAAACACAAGCATTTCACGGATGTCAGCTAGATATATTATGATTGTGAGTGTAATAAAATGCCTTGATCCAAAGATTGATGGAGTCATGGATGTCAGCTAGAACTTTCATGTTGTTTTTCGTAGACATTACAATATATTTATCGTAAAGTTCTTGATTGACCAGTGATCTACATGCTTGATATGCTTATTTCTCACTTAAAACTTATTTTGAAGGGTCTAATTGCGTTGAAGAAAGGTACACAGCTAATTAAGTATAGCCGGAAGGGGAAGCCAAAGTTCTGCCCTTTCAGACTTTCTCCGGTAATTGATTGTGTTACTTCTGAGCTCCATACATCCCATTTGACTAGTATAAAAGTTTATGTTAATTTGACATGTATTCTTCATTGTCGTATTACCTTTTCCATAACTACTTTGATTTGATGCACTTAAACAGAAGGTCTTTTGGAAACATTCTCTCTACCTCTATGAGGTACGGGTAAAGTTTGCGTATAATCTACCACTTAAGCAGAAGGTCCTTGTATTCATTCGCAACTGTTTGCTATTGTTTTGTTCATATCCAAAAGTAATTCTTGCTACGTGGATCTCTTATTATTTCGCAAGTAGCTGCTATGATTCGTAACACCAGTCGTGTCATAGTTCATTTCAAGTTCCTTTTAAGTTTCTGTTGCATCAAAGAATCACGTGCCATATGCTTCCCATTTTCTTTGTGTGTAACTTACCAATGTTTGAAAGGAGCTTTTACACCCTGAAGTGAGGATCAAAACGTGTTGAGTAAATTGCTTCTGCTTAAGACATATTTTTCCTTTGTAATTAGTAGTCTTGAACTAAACATATATATTTGTATTTTTCTCATTACGGCCCGCCCCACTGGACCTTAGAGCTTTTTGCCCATTTGTCTTGTGATAACGCTGTAACTTACTACTTCGGCTGCTTCTGAGTTCTTCAGTGTCTGAACTGATGAAAGCGCCTTATCAGTTCAAATATACATCTTGCTTTCTAGCTCACTCTAGAAGCCAGAACGTGAAGTTGATTTCTGAAAGTAAATGATATCTGATGGAAGATTACAGCTTTTCTTTTGGTACTTCCAGGATGAAACAACGTTAATTTGGTACTCTCGTGGATCAGAAAGGAATCTAAAGCTATCAACAGTTTCAAAAATTATTCCAGGCCAGAGAACTGTGAGTAAATGATTATGCGTCTACATTTTGCAAAGAGTTCGTTTACCTACTGATAAGATCTACTGAAACAATATGAACTTTTGTGTGTAAATATGTCTATGCAGCCTGTTTTTAAAAGATATTTGCGCCCAGAGAAGGAGTACTTGTCATTTTCCCTTATATACAATAATGGCGAAAGATCTCTAGATCTGGTTGGTGAAATAGTTAATTTTGGTGTTTGCTGTCATGAATATTGTTTGGAAAAAAGTTATACTAAGGTGAAAATTAAGTATCATTTTTCATTTTGAAGATCTGCAAGGATAAGATCGAAGCGGAGATTTGGATTGCTGGACTAAAGAATTTGATTTCAGCTTGCCAAGCTCGTAGTAGACGTACTCGGAGTGATATTACTGATGTAAGTTTTCAACCTTTAAGGTCAAAGAAACCTACTATCATCTGTTACATCTATCTTGCATAGTGTATTTACATATGGTAGTTATTAGACATGCCGTTTGATCAGCTTCTCTGTGTGAGTTAAGGTTCTACGGTCTTTAACTACCATTTTATATGCAGTTACCAAATTCCAATCCATGTGGTGCATCACTCGATTTCAGCCAAAGTATTTCTCGGGATTGGACTTCTGCTGATCCATATGGTGGTGAAACTTCCTTGAGTGTGCGAAGCTCAGATGTGGGGTCTGAACGTGGAAATATGCAAGGAAGAACAAGTGCAGATGGTTTCCGCATTAGTGTCTCCAGCACTCCAAGTTGTTCGAGTGGGGGTTCGGGGCCAGATGACATAGAATCATTAGGTGATGTTTATGTGTGGGGGGAAATTTGGTGTGATGGAGCGTTGAAAGACGGGGCAGGGAATCCAGTTCCTGTTAAACATGATGTACTTACTCCTAGACCTTTGGAGTCAAATGTGGTTCTTGATGTTCATCAAATTGCTTGTGGTGTACGACACGTTGCTCTTGTTACAAGGCAAGGAGAGGTTTTCACTTGGGGAGAAGAATCCGGGGGCAGACTTGGTCATGGAATTGAAAAGGACTTTAGCCGCCCTAAACTTGTTGAATTTTTGGCTGTTACAAATGTCGATTTTGTTTCCTGTGGAGAGTTTCATACCTGTGCTGTGTCTACGATGGGTGATTTATATACTTGGGGTGATGGAACACACAATGCTGGACTTCTTGGCCATGGCAATGATGTTAGCCACTGGATACCTAAGCGAGTTTCTGGTCCGTTGGAAGGGCTTCAAGTTTTATCGGTTGCATGTGGTACCTGGCATTCAGCAGTGGCAACGGCAAATGGAAAACTATTCACATTCGGGGATGGAACATATGGCGCCTTAGGTCATGGCGATCGTGTAACTGTACCGTATCCCAGGGAAGTTCAGTCACTGAATGGACTTAAGACTGTTAAAGTCGCGTGTGGTGTGTGGCACACTGCTGCTATCGTGGAAGTCACGAACCAGAACTGTGGAAATCTTCCCACGAGAAAGTTATTCACCTGGGGAGATGGCGATAAGTACAGATTAGGTCACGGAAATAAAGAAGCTTATTTGCTTCCGACTTGTGTGTCTGCACTTATTGATTACAACTTCCATCAGTTAGCATGTGGACATAATATAACCGTTGGTCTTACCACATCAGGTCACGTCTTCATCATGGGAAGCAATGCATATGGCCAGCTCGGAAATCCACAGGCTGACGGGAAGGCTCCTTCTCTTGTACAAGATAGACTGGTAGGTGAATTTGTCGAAGAAATAGCATGTGGCTCGTTCCATGTTGCTGTCCTTACATCAAGAAGTGAAGTCTTTACGTGGGGAAAAGGTGCTAACGGAAGGTTAGGTCATGGTGACACTGAGGATCGCAACAGTCCAACATTTATCGAGGCATTAAAAGACAGGCATGTGAAGAACATAGCATGTGGCTCTAATTACACTGCCAGTATTTGCATTCATAAGTGGGTGTCTGGAGCAGATCAATCTGTTTGCTCAGGTTGTCGACAAGCATTTGGGTTTACGCGAAAGAGGCACAACTGTTATAATTGTGGACTAGTGCATTGTCATGCTTGCAGTTCGAAAAAAGCACTGAAAGCAGCACTGGCTCCAACTCCAGGAAAACCACACCGCGTTTGTGACTCTTGCTACATGAAATTGAAAAAGGCTTCCGAAGGAAATTCCTCATTTTTTGTTAAGAAATTCAACTCCTCTCATCGACCTGTAGAGAGTAGTAAGTTAGACAGGGGCGAGGCGAAAGTATCAAGAGTTTTGCTCTCTCCCACGATAGAACCAATCAAGTACCTCGAAGTCAAGTCTACAAGGCCTGGCATCAAATCAGATAACTTAAGTATAGTGAGAGCTTCACAAGTTCCCTCACTTTTGCAATTAAAAGATATTGCTTTTCCGAGTTCACTTAGCGCACTTCAACATGCCTTGAAGCCTGTCGTGACAGCACCACCTCAGCCATCATCGTCCAACTCTAGACCTGTTTCACCGTACTCGAGAAGACCAAGTCCTCCACGCTCCCCTGCGCCTGTTTTCTCAAGGGGTATCATTGATAGTCTTCGAAAGACAAATGAAGTATTACACCAAGAAGTTGCCAAATTGCAAAACCAGGTATCCAGGGGAGGCTTGTAAAGTCTTTGTATAATAGCAAATTTATAATTCGATTTTTGCTTAGAAACTATTAAAGTTTGTAGACTCAATTGGAGGTATCGTTATTAGTTGTCTCATTTATATTTGTAGATCAAAAGTTTAAAGCAGAAAAGTGACGGACAAGAAGCTGAACTTCGAAAACTGAAGGAAAGTTCTCAAGAGTCATCTAGGTTGGTTGCAGAGAGAGCATCAAAGTGTAATCTCGCGGTGGAAACCATGAAGTCTATTACTATACAAGTAATGTTCAAATTGCTTCACTTACGTTTATGCTTGAGTTATGATTTGAGCAACATACAGGTTCAACATCATATAACTTGGGTTTAACGAAATCATCCAAATTCCTATGATTTGCTTGATCGCGTCTTTTTTCTGTGTTCCTGTATAAAAGTTTTTTTTTTTTTTTTTAATTATGCATTCTTGTCATGATAATGGAGCGTGTAATCGTGTCTTTTGCTACTTCAGCTGAAAGATATGACACAAGAACTGCCTCCTGATATCTCCGAGAGTCCAGCAATTAAATCCATACATGCTCAAGTTGAATCATTTCTTAATACAATTGGGAATCAAGCATCCGAAGACAACTCTTCTTTGCAAACAGACGCGTTGTCCAACAGTCATCAGAAGCCAACGCATAGAAATAACATGTCTGAGTCTGTCATTAGAAATGATCATTGGGATGCTGCTGGAATTCATGAAACATCTCAGAGTGTCGATGGAACAGTACGTGAAAACCACGGACAATCAACTCCTAGGAGTTTCTCAGGGTCACCTAAAGCTCCTAGAGAGGGACAAAAGGAAGTTATTGAACAATTTGAACCAGGCGTCTATGTCACTCTCCTTCAACTTACAAATGGCACGAAGATCTTCAAACGAGTTAGGTTCAGGTATTTCACTAAATCTCCTCTGTTGCTAAACTACAATTTTGACAACTTGTATTAAAGTCCTCCCGTCTCATTTTATCTGGCACACCAACACATTTCTCCTATATCACGAAAAAAGAAAAAGTAACTTTAAACTTCTAACTTTACTATCTATGATTTGTTTTAGGCCTCGAGTTGCAAAAGACTGTCTTTCTTTCTTAAACTATGTGCCTCGTCACACACCATCACATATATAGTAATGTTTGTTGATTGGACAATTTCTTGCAGTAAACGAAGGTTCGCGGAGCAACAAGCAGAAGTATGGTGGAGGGAAAACAAAGACAGGCTACTGAAGAAGTACAGCCCTCCAAAGACAAACGTCGCGTCTACTACTAGTGATTCATCACCAGCATCACCAACACCACCAGCACAAGAAAATAGCGAAGCATCATAGTCTTCGTAGACGTAGTGATTGCTAATTTTGCTAGCTTAGTTGTTAGCATAGAGGCGGGTTCAAGATTTAGAGTAAACAAATTTTAAGTTGGTATATTCTATGCCTTAATAGATTTTTTTTTTTTAGAACTTGACATGTATTTTGGACTTGGAGGATAAATTTAACCCCCTAAATCATCACAAAAATAATTTATCCGCTGAGAATTGACATGTATACACAATATAGATGGTTTCTTAGTAGTCTAATACTTGAATTTGAAGTGATTGAATATTGTCCATTTTTCTTATCTGATATTTCAAATTTACTGATTTGACTAAATACTTTCGTGTCACGAAATAAGGAAGAAGTGACCCGGCCTACTAAGAATTTCTTTGTTTCAGGGCTCCCATCGAGACCTCTGATTAAGATGGAGGGATCCAATATACTCCACTACATCACTTTAGTGATAATTGAATGTCGTCTAAAATATGTCAAAGATAAATAATTGAAGATAGATCAATATTATCTTATCTTTTTTTTATAATTACAATACATCTATTTTATAAGGTAAAAATACATTATTTTGTTGTATCTAAGTACTTATACTTTACAGCGTCTAAGTTTAAAAAAGTTATATTGTATTATAAAAAGATCTAACAATGTATGCACCAAAAACAACGATAACATACTCAGTATGCTAAAAAATTACCCTCTGGAGATCAAGTTTATTTCTTCCTTCGTCCCACTTTATGTGACATTCTTTCCTTTTTAGTCTACCCAAAAAAGAATGTCACCTTAAACACCGTACCAAGTTTCAAATGGTGCCCCCTAGGGAGGCTTGTAGATCCCAAGTTTTAAAAGTCTTCCATTATTTTTTAAATATCGTGTCAAATCAAATGATGCCACATAAAATGAAAGGGAAAGAATAAAAACAAACTCAAAATTTAGTCTTAAACCAAGTTACGCAACACAACACTTTGCAACACCCAGCAAACATTATGAAAACAAACAAACTTCCATGCAAATAAAAACACAAAAAAACAGCTCACTATGCAGAATCCCTTTGCCACATCACACACAAAACCTCTTCATATGTGTTAAACTCAATCAAACACTTTGAATCCATGCAAACAAATACGTGTCAATCTTTTTCCTTCAATTTTTCCTATAAATTTCCACCCCCTTTCCCTAATTTTTTATTAAAAAAACTAAAAAGGAGTAATTAAAGTTGTTAAAAAAAATGGCTTTTAATTCCTCTTCCCTCTGCTTTTTCTTTTGTTTTCTCTTTCTTTGCCACATCAGCTTCGCTCAATTTTTTGAGCAACAGCAGATCTGGCAAAAGCTGCAGCATCAGCAGAAGCACCGGGCACTCAGGTCCAAGACTGAGTGTCAGGTCGAGCGATTGAACGCTCAGGAACCAAACCATAGGTTTGAGTCCGAGGCAGGTATAGTTGAGTTCTGGGATGCTAGCCAAGAACAATTTGAGTGTGCCGGAGTTCATGCCGTTAGGCATGAAATCCGGCCCAATGGTCTTTTGTTGCCTTACTATAGCAACACTCCCCAGCTCATCTATATAGTTCAAGGCAAGTTTTCTACTTTTTAAATTTATTTTTTTATTTATATGAATTTAACTAATTTAGATTTAAATCGCGTAAGATTTTTTTGGATAGTCCGATTAACCACCATTTTAATCCATAATTTAAATAATTTTTTATATATTTTATTTTATATGACACAAGCTAAGTACTTTTCAGGTTGTTAAAAGAGCTTTTTTTTTTTAACCATGATGCTCTTAAATATACTTCTTAAATATTTCGATTCATTAGTTATTGTAATTTTGTTCTGTTTTTTTTGTGAAGTTTTTAGATATATAAAATTTAATTCAAAAAATTGAAGAATCTATTTTTATGTGTTTCTCTACTTTATATTTTTCCGATACATAAAATTTATTTCAAAAAAGGTTGGAAAAATCATTTTTGAGTGTGTGTTTACTCTTTTTTTAGCTTTCACATAGATAAATTTATTTTTAAAAATTAAAAAACTTTTGCTTTTATATATAAATTTTATCTCAAAGACTCGAAAAATCTATTCTTGAATTCAGTTTTAAAAGAATACTGAATATATAGTTTCTTTAACAGTATTTTGATTCTCGTACTCTTGTAACATCATAGCGTTTAAACTCAAGTACAAACAACATTGTCACATATAATTCTGAATCTGTCATTGATGCTAGTCTGCTCTACTCTTAGGTAGAGTAGCTTGTGTTATGGTACTTTTAGTTGATATTTGTTTTTGATGAATGTAGGAAGAGGAATTCAATCAACCGTATTCCCCGGCTGCGCGGAGACATTTGAAATAGAGTCGCAACAATCTAATATTATTTCGCGGTCTGGAGCTAGAGGGCGAGGATCTCCCGATCGTCATCAGAAAGTTAAGCGTTTTCAGGCAGGAGATATTCTTGCATTGCCTGCCGGAGTTACTCACTGGACGTACAATGATGGTGAAGAACCTATTATTAGTGTCTCACTTATTGACACTTCTAATGAGGCCAATCAACTTGATCTCACATTCAGGGTAGCTTCTTTCGTCTTAAAATGAATGATATCTTTCTAAATAAAGAATTTAATTTTAAAATTTTTAATTGTATCTTTAATTAATGACCTGAGGAAGTAGTTGTTTTCACAAGATACAAGGAAAAAAAAGAAAAAATTGGAACCATATAGAGTTGTTTCAAGAACAAAACATATCCTCATCTCAGAGGTAGAGCGGTTATTTCTGATAAGACAACCCTCGGCTCAAGGATGTTGTAACAAAATCATGTTACTTTAATTCTCTTATTTTATGTTTTGTTGATTGATTTTCAACTTGGCAGAAATTCTTCCTTGCTGGAAATCCTCAACATGGAGTACAACAACAAACATTAGGAAGACAACAATATGAAAGCCGAGGCTCTGAACAACAGAATGGAGGCAACGTGTTAAGTGGATTCGATGCTGAAATCCTCTCTGAGGCTTTCAACGTCGACCCTGAGGTCACAAGAAAGCTCCAGCAAGAGGCACCGCAGAGGGGAATTATTGTCCGGGCTGAGAACCTTCGTTTCCTCCTCCCGGAGGACAGACAAGAAGAAGAAGAACTACGCGAACGGGAGAGTGGAAGAGGATTCCCTCTTAATGGATTGGAAGAAACTTTTTGCACAATGAAGTTGAGGGAGAACATTGGTCATCCTACTAGGTCTGACGTGTACAATCCACGTGGTGGACGCATAAGCACGGTCAATAGTAACACCCTCCCCATCCTTAACTGGCTCCAGCTCAGCGCTGAGAGAGGGACGCTCTATAGAGTAAGTGGTTAACCCTATTAAAGAGTTTAACTTTTATATACTGATTTTTATATTAACATTTTAGCTTTTTATATATCGTTACTCTAAACTAGTAGCTCGATATAAATGCATTTATTCATCACTATGAATTAGAAGCATGAGATAAGTACAATACTCATAATCGTCATTAGCTATGAATTAGTAGCTTAAGATAACTACATGTAACTGTTCATGCTAATTTGTCCATAGGGATTATCACTTGACAAAAAAGGGGTATTCATTGTGTAAGATATATTTATTATGATCGATGTATATAAGTTAAATTTCAATATTTGAAGTTGCCTGTGACATTTTTTTCGCGTATTACAGAATGCACTAGTGGCACCACATTGGAACCCGAATGCTCACTCAATCATCTACATCATTCGTGGGAACGGACGATTCCAAGTGGTAGGGAACGCGGGGAAGTCTGTGTTTGATGGTGAGGTGAGGCAGGGCCAGTTGATAGTCGTGCCTCAAAACTTCGCGATAGTGAAGAAGGCAGGGGATCAAGGGCTCGATTACATCGCTTTTAAGACCAATGATAACGCGATGACTAGCCCGTTAGCAGGGCGGTTATCGGCTATCCGAGCCATGCCAGAGGAGGTCCTGATGAATTCCTACCAAATTTCTAGGCAGGAGGCCAAGAGCTTGAAGTACAATAGGGATGAGCTTAGTGTTTTTGGACCAGGAGCAAGGTCTAGTAGGCCATATGCCTAAAATATGAAGTGTAACATTATGTAAGTGAAAAAAATAAATCAAAATGATGTAGTGTCTCAAATATCCTATCTTTTATGTTAGGATTTGTATAATGAGGGAATAAAAGAATGCCTCTTGTAAAAGGCCGTTCTGGCATTTAATCTATTGAGTGAATCGAGAAATATGTTTAATGTCTGTCTGTCTTTTTGATACATATATCAAACATTGCATTCTCCAGATAATTCGAATCGAAGTAATTGAATGGCTTTGAGCTTATATGACATGATCGATTAGTAGATTTAAATCTTTTTTTTCTTTTTTCACACATAAGGCCCCTTGGAGGAGAGCCTTAGAGTAAATAGTAAAGTTGCGGTCATGTGATCAAGAGGTCACAAGTTCAAGCCTTAAAAACAACCTCTAGCACAAATACAAAGTAAGGTTATTTACAATAGATCTTTGTGGTTCGATTGCGTATAGCAAGAGCTTTTAGAGCTACTGTCTCTGTCTATATAATTAACATCTTTTTCACTTCCCAATGCTGTATCTCCCACTATCTATACGCTACATGTTAAAACTAAAAACAAAGAAGTTCAAAAATCAAAATATTAATAAAATAGTAAAAGAACAAAAATAATTTGGTGGTCCTCCTGCCCATACTTAATGGTGAAGAAAAAACACATGAAATTTTCAAACTTATCATGCTCCCAATTTATGATGGAACCCAAAATTGACCCCTCAAAGTTGTGGTAATTCTGAAAAATCCTCAGCCTTTATGAAAATGTTGAACAAAAAGTCCATGTCATCCTCCATTATTGTTGTACTACTGTTAAACATGTCCAAACTTTGACATTCTTCACCATCCCTAGTAGTGACAAAATTGAAGTTGTTCTCCGTTGTTAATTCATCTGTCCAGAAACTCTCGCCGATCTTACTGAAATATTTTAACGAGTCAATTTCCTCCAATTTAATCGCTATCTGATCATTGATCGTCGTATCGAAAGTGACGATTGATAATGAACTAGATGTCATGACTGACGTCTCGCTAGACGATATTTGCGATGAGTCAGAAGCACACATGGAGCTATTTATTTGATTAATATTTCTAAAGTGACTTTTGGAGTTATGAGGAGACTGATGATTTCTTAGTCTTTTCTTCAAGCGTGTGTGCCAAATATTTTTTATTTCATTATCTGTTCTTCCTGGTAATCTTGCTGCTATTGCTGACCATCTGAAAGAAAAAAAAAATTTTTATTAGGATAAAAATATAATATAACAATCTTTGTAAATTAAAATAGTGCTTTGATATTTGAATTTTTTGTTAACTATAGTATATTCATGATGTCAAATAATACTATTCTCCAAATAATATTAACAACTACTGCAAATAGAATTTTAGTTAATATTAATAATAAATTTCATAATTAATTACTGACCTATTGCCAAGAATTTCATGTAGATGGATGATATTATCTTCTTCTTCTTTGGTGAAATTTCCCCTCTTTATATCTGGACTTAGATAATTCATCCACCTGAGTCTACAACTTTTTCCACATCTCAATAACCCTGAATTAAAAATTAAAAAAATAAAAAATGAGTTTTACTTTCCAAAATCTCAAGAAAAATAAATCAAAATTTGGTTTTGATCATTTAACGCAAAATTCTTTAAAAAATATTTTCTATTAATTAATCTTTTCATAAAATTTTAGTAAACATGATAGACCAATAAAATAGTTATTTCCTTTCATTCTATGTCATTCTTTTTAATCAAGCATAAAATCTATTTAAAAAAAGTTCTTTAAATTGGCAGTCATAAACAGTTTATGTTTGACGAATCAATTTGAAAAACGTTTTTATCAGTACTAAAACATCAATTTGTGTTTGACCAAAATTCTAAAGTACTCTCGCAAAAACCTATTTTTTTCCAACTTTTAAATAAAATAACTCTTATTACTATCAAAATTATTATTATTATTTACTAAAAGTGTGATCAAACATATCAAATTTCCAAATGCTTGACTAAACATGTTTTATAGTCAAAACATTTGCAAATTAGAAAGGGAACATTATAGTAATAACATACTTAATCAAAAGTAAGATCATATAAATTAAAATAGACAGATTATTATTCGAAGTTTTTTCGAGCAATTACCAGCTTGTTTAGGGAGAGCACGCCAATTGCCATGGCCATTTTTTTTTATGTAAGAGATAAGAATTTGATCTTCTTCTTGAGCCCATGGCCCTTTCTTTAAGCCTGTCTTCTCACAAGAAGGTGCTCTAACCATTTTTTTTTTTATTTTTTTTCACTTTTTTTTTTTAAACAGACTAAAATAATTAAGTTTTCCTTTTTTTTTTCCTTTTTTTTTTTGTGTGTGTGAGAGAGAGATTAGTAGAACTCTCACTCTTTAGTTTTAGTTTAATGAAAGAAAGAAAAATGGGGAAAAGGGAAGTGTTTAGTGAAGGGTAAGATTACCAGGTGTTTATAATAACATATTTTAAAAGCAATAAAAACAATAGTCAAAGGTCAAAGAAGTCCTTTGTTGCAATTTCCACGAAGTTGGATTTATTTAATTTTTTTCACTAAAAAATTATTTTTTCTATCTCATTTTATGTAATTTTTTAATTGACTTTGTGTTTATGAAAAAAAAATATTTAACATTTGTAATAATCTAAAATAATTTTTAGATATTTATAATGTTGAAAATTACTTCATTAAGAATACATGAAGAATTTTAAAATTAAATTATTTCTAATTATAATAAGATAATATTTTTTTGAGACAAATTAAAAATAAAAAAGCATCACATAAAATAAGACAGAAGGTGTAACGTATTTTGGATAATGTATAATGCAATTGTATGGGCCATTAAAATGGGTTGGGGAAAAAAAGGGTGGTTTGTTATATTGGTCTCTGAGCAATTGTGTAAGAGTGAGTTTTACTCGGTGGATGTTTAAATTGATTTATTTTTAATGATATTTGATTTTTAAATATTTTTTAATTTTTGAAGTATTTGAATAATATAAAAAAATACTTTTTAAAATCTGAAAACGTACCTAAAAAAGTCAAAAACTTTAAAACTTTTGACTTTTAATTTTTAAAGTCACCGAAAAAAAAGGTCAATCCAAATGACGTCTTAGTATACATTTGAATAATAGTCATTGTGGGTTTGTGGAGTTTAAAAAACACCGGTAAGAAATTTAACCAAATAGTCAGTCCAAAAATGAAAGAGCTATAGAATATTACTATCATCAAAGATTGTGATAGGATGTAAATAAAATGATAGCTCAGATAGCTAATCATCTGAACTCTTTAAGTTTCTCTATATAAAATTGACTTATGAATTTTTTTTTAAAAAAAATTGACTTTTTAAATTTTATAAAATTTTTGCACAAATAACCAATCAGATTCACGGTTTAGTATTATATGTGAAATAACCACCTGTTTATTATTTTTAATTCAAACAATTATTTGAATTATTCAGTGAAACACTTTTACATGAGACGAATAGTAACAAGTTCATTGTTCTCACTTCCTTTCTTTTTCCTAAAATACTTTTCCTTTAGTTATAATATTTAGTTTGTCATTTCAATAATTTTTTAAATGTTTCCTATTGCAAGTTGGTTCCCTTTTATGGAAGGAAATAAAAGGTTCAAACTCACATAAATTTCATCAAAATTTAGTGAACTCAAGTTGTCACGTTTTTATATTTAGCTTAAAATTTGTATATTATAAAATAATCATAAATTAATATACAATAATAATTAGAACTAAGAATTGGGTTCTAAACTAAATGTTAATAAATCCTATAATTAATTCGCGTTTCAATAAATTGTATCATGGCTAAAAAAAAGAACAAGAATTAGTGCTTCTAATACGTATGTTGTCTGCTCAATTTTATGTATAAAAAGTACGATTTTAAAAAGTTCTAAAAATCAAAATCGATGATATTTTTATAAAAATATTATTGTGAAGAAGAGAGTAACTCAATTAGTTGAGCCCTTTCGTCTAAAAAAAATCTTTTAATTTTGTTGTAGAGTGACAAAATAGCTAAAAAAAATTTGATATGATTTGGAAAAAAATAGGTACATGTGAAGAAAATGGAAAAAGAAAATTTATAATCTATTCAATATGCCTTTTGTAAATCATAAGGTCAAAGTTAGACCTTTCATAATAAAATATCGACAACTTTTAATATTAGCAAAATTGAGCCAAAATTATAATGGTTATAATTAAAAAAAAAAAGAAAAAATACTTTTAAGTACTCATCTTTAAATCAAAAAGAAATTAAAAATAAATCAAAAATTAAAAATAAAATATTATCTATTTATGATTTTTAACTTTTAATTTACAAATTATGTTTTTATAAATTTATTGAAATGGACTCTTAGATAATAAAATGACGACAGAAAGAACATTTTGACCCAATTAGTCAAAGTCAATTATTTGGGCCGGCAGCTTTACAAATTGCACACGAATGTGCCTTGCCTTGGTGGTGCTAGTGAACTATGCCAGTTAGACTTCTTCGAAAATATTCTTACGGGCATTTTCAATTTTTCAGAAATAATATATTTTTAAAAAATTTAAAATATATGTGACAATATTTTTAGAGGATTCTAATAATATAAATAGTAATTAGAGCTTCTCTTTATTGATCCTATATAATGCGTATTTGAATTAATCAGGACAATAGCTAACAAATACTACGTGGTTGTAAAAGAAGAAGAAAAATACAAAGCCTTAAAGCTCTTTTAACATTTTTATTTTGCAATAATAATAAACTCAATATAATTCCATAGGTAGAGTTCGAAGAGGATGGTGTGTACGCAACCTAACTCCTACCAAGTAAAGATAGAAAGGTTGTTTCTGATAAAAATACACTCAACTCAAGTAAAGTATATCAAAATCAAGTATGAAGAAAAAAATACAACAATAAACATGATAATAACATAGTAATCAAAATAAAGTATCGAAGCGAAACAACAAATAATGATAAAATCAAAGACCAAAGTTTTTTTATATTCTAAGCCGATAGGCACGTTGACCGTAGCCTCACGGGGAAAATCTCCGTGGGGACCACAAACGTGGTCACATTCGGACCGAAATTAGCAAAGAAAAAGGTCAGGGAGTACTTGATCACAAATCCAATCATGTTTTCCTTATGCGTCCAATGGTTGTATGGAATGGCCAACGCGAATATGAACGTGATGATGAATAAAAACCCCGTCAATTGGATCGTGAATTAACCTAATTTATCGATGAACGCTACAGTAAACCACTACCCCGGGATGGTACTACAAAGAGCTATAAGAGTTTGAGCTCTTGCAATCCTAGAAACTTCCTCCAACACGTTGATTATCTCGGGTGGAGGTATCCACCCAATCGCGCTGAAAATATCTTTTTGAAAAAGATTTTGACTGTAGAAAGCAATGTCTAATAAAAATCACGTGTTTGTCATCCCGAGCAAGTGGAACCTGTGGAGATGGAGGAATTGCATCGTAAACAACCCGAAATCGCTCCCTATGTCCTTCGGAACTTTCTCTTGCTCTGCCTCTATTTTGGTTTGTAGCACTCTAGACATGTCAATAGCGGCTTTTTTCGCGTTTTTAGCCACTACGGGTGCGTAACGGGCTGTCTCAGGCATCTTCATTCGCCTAAAGCCGGGAGAGCACCAATCGTTAAGATCACTTGCCATGCCATGTCAGCCTCGGGGACAGTAGAAGCAACAGCATTGTCCTGATTGGCAGGGTCAGGGTACCCTGCATTAAATAAAGCGGAAATAACAATCGCCACCATTCCACCAACCAAGATTCCGAGTCCTTTTATTGGCGTACTCAGACATGATGGTGGCGGATAAAGGGTAATCTCCATCAATCCAAAATCCAAGCCAAAACCTGAAGAAACAAAGCATAGCTATGACACTTTGTGGGGTTATGACCAAATGAGAGCCCGGAGGCAATGGAACAAAGGACCATCAGCATAAGTGTCATTCCATACACTTTTTTCCTACCTAACTTATCACCAAGCCACCTGAAGAACAATTGACCCGCGAGTGTGACACAAAAGGCGACACCATTAACAGCAGCGGAGACGTTAGGGGGAAGGGTCCCGGGGTTTGGTGAACCATCGTGATGATAATAAATTTGTCCGAGTAATTTCGTGACCAAAGAAATGGAGAAAAGATCATATGCATCAGTGAAAAAACCCATGCCAGCAACAACAATAGCAGTGAAGTGATAAAATTTTGTTTTAGCCACATCAAGTGCATTTAGCACTTCCAATTGCCCCCTAGCCATGACTAATGTCAAAACTCCAAATTCTGCAAAATTAAAAAAGATGGAAATTTTACGATAAGATAATTTGAATATAATTAATAAAATCTAATCTAAGTAATTTTGAGTGTCATTTGTGTAGAATTTGGTAATGATAAGGTCTACGTACATTTTATTCAATTACGACCTCACTTGTGAGATTTTACCGAATATGTTGTTGTTGCATTTGTGTAGAATTTGGGATGGATTTTGGATATTGACAAGTTAGTCAAAGATAGAGGAAAGCCAACTCAAATTTATAACTAATTTTGACTACCTTAACAGTGTGTTAGCAAAATAGAGTCTATGACCTCTAACTTATACTCCAAAGGTTTTATATTATATGATATTTCTTTTAATTTTAGTCTGTTACATAAAGAATATAATATCTTTATATGTATTTTTGACATAAAAATCTTTGTGTTTTTAGTTCTGTAGTCGTACAAATGCCACCGTATAAAGTAAACAAGAGGAGTATACATAAACCAAAAAATTGTGAAACTAAGGTTAAACTTGTTTTTCGACTGACAGAATTGGCTAACCGCACATATAAGGTTATGTACATATAATAAATATTAAATTCTCTCGATGAAAATTGCTCCTCCATCACTCTAGCTTTTGGTATGGGCGGAATTTTAAAAAGTTAGGTCTTATGCTCACAATCTTGCCTTGTAAATCTACAAGAGATTGATTTTACGGCTTGAATATGTGACCTACAGATCATATGACAATAATTATGGATGACCATACTCAAAAACAAACAAACCAAAAACACAAGAAAGAAGAGAAATGAAAAGAAAGAAAAAAAGAGAAATGTATACACTCACCTTAAAGGACTTTCTCCAAAAAGTTGGTGTGGAATGTACTAGCAAGATGGAGTGAACAATATATAAAGCTAAGAGATTTAGGGTTAAAATTACACGTGTGGGAAAAGTGGAAAAGATGAGTAAACATGGGATGTGGGGAGAAAGAAATAGAGAGTACATATATATAGTCAAAATATTTACTAAGTAATTATAAGTAAAATTCTTGATAATTAACTTACCCTTACATGTTAGAGTGTGAAAAAAGAGGAAAAGGAGAGTAAATATGAGATATGGAGAGAGAGGATACCTCTTTCCCATTTTTACAAACTTTTTTACACTTTCAAAGAAATAAATAAAATTTGCAAAGCTAAAATAGAAAAACTCTAGTTAAGTTCTTTCTTGGTTTCTAAATTGACAAGTAATTTCGAATAACTATTGAATATTTAAAATATAAGAAATATTTGATTCTTAAATTTTCTTCTAAATTTTGAAGGTAACTTATGGACTGCACTTATACATTCCTTAAAAAAAAAAGACAAAGATACCCATCATATGTACTAATCAAGATTTTCTTTTTTATGTTATCTTTGATTTTGAATTTAAAGTGATTAATTTAAAGTATTGTTAAAAAGTCAATGATTTCAGTTAGATACTGCTAATTAAAAAAATTAAAGTAAGATAATCTATTAAGATCATTTTAAAAAATAAATTAAATAGGGCATATTCAGCTATAAAATAGTTGTGCTGACTGTTGGTCATTCACATCATGTACTAATTGATTGTACTTCCTAGTGTTGACTTTTATTTTTCGTTTTATATTTTGCTTCTCAATTCGATATGTATGTTGAGACCCGACTTATCTTATGAAATATCAAAAATCTCAGCTTGAGAATAGAACATTTTGTATATCAAAGAAAAGTTCATTACGAGGGATTGAATTTGAAATTTTGGTTAAAGGATAGAGTATGACAGGCATTTGACACTCTCTCATACACTACATTTCTTCGTGAGATTTGATCTCAACCTAATTTAATTTATTATTACACTCGATCGTACTACTTTGCATTTTTTCCTATAGTTTTCAATTTTTGAAGATTAAACGCATAGTTTGTTGCTCTTTCTATTGTTCTATGTATATTAATATTACCTTTTATTCTTCTTTTTTTAAAAGTTGAAATTTCTTGAAAAGAATCGAATGGACAATGAGATTTTGAAGGGTTATTTGATACCCCAAATAAACCTCAAACATTGCCAAAAGAATGTCACTAACAATCTGAATTTCAAATAAAACAAAAGATACATAGAGAAAATAGTGAACAAAACAAATTACAAAATCACACAAAACTACAACACAATACTCCACAAGCAATTTAATTAATAAGTTCATGTTTCTCCGAATATAGTTTCCAGTGATGCTTCCTCTAGGGATTTGCCTTTTAGCTCGGACACGCAAAATGTACAAAGCAAACCAAGAGCATTGATGCCTCCTAGAACAATAAGTGAGTTCTTTATTCTGATATTGATAAGGTACCCTGCATTGGTTTTTCGTGAGATCTTTGCTTTGGGCAGCGTACAAAAATCCGTACGCTTCCACTATAGTCCCAGCCTTATCCGCAACTGCAGAAATCACTTGACATGCTAACCGAAGCCTGGCTGGGAATATCTCAGTTAAGACCACAAATGTTGTTGCATTAGGCCCAAAATTCGCGAAGAAAAACGTGGGGGAGTACATTACCACGAACCCAATACGGTTTTCCGCCAATGTCCAATGATGGTAAGGAATGGCGATCGCGAACATGAACACCGTTACGAAGAAGAATCCCATCAATTGGATAGCGAATCTTCCAATGATGTCAATGAACGCGACGGTGAACCAGTACCCTGGCACGTACTGCAGAGCGCAATCAAGGTTTGCGCTCTCGCAATTTTGTAAACTTCCTGAACAGCATTCATTGTTGGTGCTTTCGGGATCCATCCAACGGCGGAGAAAACATCTTTCTGGAATAGATTTTGGCTGTAGAAAGCAATGTCTAATAGAAACCAAGTGGAACACGTTC
>JAABOM020000075.1:346227-381349 GCA_011800125.2 Solanum clarkiae | reverse complement strand
GAACGTGTTCCACTTGGTTTCTATTAGACATTGCTTTCTACAGCCAAAATCTATTCCAGAAAGATGTTTTCTCCGCCATTGGATGGATCCCGAAAGCCCCAACAATGAGTGCTGTTCAGGAAGTTTACAAAATTGCGAGAGCGCAAACCTTGATTGCGCTCTGCAGTACGGTGCCAGGGTACTGGTTCACCGTGGCGTTCATTGACATCATTGGAAGATTCGCGATCCAATTGATGGGATTCTTCTTCATGACGGTGTTCATGTTCGCCATCGCCATCCCTTACCATCATTGGACATTGGCGGAACACCGTATCGGGTTCGTGGTAATGTACTCCCTCACGTTTTTCTTCGCGAATTTTGGGCCTAATGCAACAACATTTGTGGTCCCGGCTGAGATATTCCCAGCCAGGCTTCGGTCAACATGTCATGGGATTTCTGCAGCAGCGGGTAAGGCTGGGGCTATAGTGGGAGCGTACGGATTTTTGTACGCTGCTCAAAACAAAGATCCTACGAAAACCGATGCAGGATATCCCGCAGGAATTGGAATAAAGAACTCACTTATTGTTCTAGGATGCATCAATGCTCTTGGATTGCTTTGTACATTTTGCGTGCCCGAGCCAAAAGGCAAATCCCTAGAGGAAGCATCGCAGGAAACTATATCCGGAGAAACATGAATTGTCTCAAAAAGTTACTTATTGTGCTTTTTGTTTTTTATTTTTTCCTTTCTTTTCAATGCATTGTTGCTTTAATTTTCTTTTTTGTATTGTCTAAGATTGCTTTGTTGTAATTTTTAAATTCTTTTTTTTCGTGACCAAGTGTGTTATTGTAATTATTTTACTTTATTTTGAGGTGAAAATGGTTTTATGTTGTAAAATGAATATCCACATTAATATGTTTTATGTCGTAACATATGTGTACACATAATATATTTGGTGGCTATTGGCAGAGCCGCATAGTATTTAGGGGATTCATTCGAATCTTATTCAGTAAAAAGATTATACTATTTATATATGATAGAAATAACTTTTTATCTATATATAATAGGCATTGAATTCCGATTCTTTTGATTAGTTTGTGTGTTTAATTTTAAAAATTTTGATACGCCTTATAGAAAATTGTAACTCCGTCACTGTTTATAATAACATACATGTACATAAGATAGGCATACACACATTATACTATGTGTTGTAAACTAACTATTCATATAATACACTTGAGGCGCAAATATATACATGACAAATAGATATTCATGTAATATACTTGGTGCTACAGTATATATGTGTGTATATATATCTCCTCTTCAGTAACAAAGGAACTAGCAAAAATAAAAATAATATACTCGTTGTTTTCTTAATCTTATTTGTTTTTTTTAATATTGATACTCATTTCATGATATTTTATTATTTATTATTTGTTTATAATTGAGTGATAAACTGATAATGACTCCATATTTATTTACTCACGTGATTCGGGCTTGGTCCAAGTTCAAGAAAACGGGCCCATGGGCTTTTTCATGAGGTAAAATCTCTCTTAATTCTTTTGTGGGCCTAATGATTTGGATCAAAATTAGTTAATTAATTAAAATTTAGTATAAATTTTACAAATCTCATACTTTAAAATGTTAATTTCTTTTTATATCAACTATTTCCTAAATTACAAAAAATCTAATTTATTAGTTGTTTTGATACCTCAAAATTTGTTTGATTCATGTCAAAAAAAAGGAAACCAATCAATCAGTTCTGCTAAAAAAATATAATTTGTATCTAAATTTTAATATTTAAATATTTTAAATGAACTTTGAGTTTGGACTCTTGTTATTTTTAATACTCTATTTTATTTTTATTTTAAATTTTTTTAATCAGCCCACGGGTCGGCACAAACTAATATTGCAAAAGTCCCACAAATCAGCAGGCTTATTCGAGTCGAGCTAACAAACTCATTTTTTAAATAGGCTACAAAAATCATAATTCAAACCTACTAAATTATGGGTTAAGTCAGACCGATCTAACGAACCTAACCAACGTTGACGAATCTACTGTTGAGTTAGTAAATTCATTCGCAACTAATAGATTAAAAAAGATAAAAGCGCTTTGCCAATACCAATATCACAGTGAAGTCATTCACAATAACATGCCATCATTCACTAAATATTTTGCAAAAAAAGAAAAAGAAAAATCTACAAACCTCCCTCCAATTAAAGCAGGGGAGAGATTGCTGTTAAAAAAAAAAAAGAGTTGGATGGACCTATATATGATTTACCAAGCACTAAAAATTACATTAGTAATATTTTTTTGTTATTTATTTGGTATACAGTATTTAATATAAAATGTTAAGATGAAGAGATCTTATTCATCTCAGCACAATTCTTTATACTCATTACTATTACTACTATGATCACTTGAACTCAAAAGTTGTTCCAAATAATCAACACCCAAGTCTTCAATCACTAATATATTGACATTATAGTTACTTTCATCTCTTATAACTTTACATTTTTTCTTGTTCAATTTTCTCTTCCTCATAGAGTGTCTCTTCTTAAGAGACACAATTGGTGAACAACCTTCTTCAACATGAAATTTCATTTCATGAAGAGATTCAACAACTCTTTCAACTGAAAAATTCAAGATTGCACTTGTGCCCCTCATTGAAAAAGCGGCTTGATCATACGCCAAAGCAGCATCTTCAGCACTATCGAATGTCCCTAACCATACCCTAATTCCATTTCTAGTTGAATCCCTAATCTCTGCCGCGAATTTACCCCATGGCCTACGCCTAACACCTCTATAATTCTTTTCCTTTGATGAGGGTTTTGGCTCGACCATGAGAGCACTATTCGTTACAGAGGTGGTGGTGTTTGAGTCAGCTTGCACAAGAAGACCATAAAGGAACATCTCGTCCGAGTCGTTTACATTGAATGGAAGGGAAGGGGCGTTGAAATTCAAATTGTAGAGAGAATGTAAAGAAGAGGAGGATGAAGATGATGAAGAAGAATCCATTGTTTTCTCTTTTTGGTTTCTATTTTTTTCAAGAAAGATTTTTTAAGTAGGTGACTACTTTGTTTCTAGTTATAATCCATTTTATGGGGATAAGTTATTGAGACTTGATCCTCTTTTTATACCCATATTAGTAGAAGGGGCCCACAAAGAAAATCTAGATTAATTATAAATTTTTAAAGAGCATAGTTTATAAAGGCTTGTTCTGGATCACGCTGCTAGATTGAGACTGCCACCTTCCTATTTGAGTAAGGAATGAATATCGAATCCTACTGACGTTCAACCGACAACCCGGCCTAGTGATGTTTGCAGCTTTTCCTATTTCGGCTTGGACCCTATAAAGGAACTTTTATACTATCAAGTCAGATAACTCTTGATAAAAAAATTAGATTTAACTTCTATAAACAAAGTAAATTATTTGTTATAACAATAGGATAAAAATAGACACTTTCACATATATCTCTCTAAAATAACATAATCGTCTTAACTAGAAAGAACAACACCAATATGTGAGCATTTTTTTCTTTCCATCCATTATAAAACTCTACTATACTATTATCTATTTGTTATTGTCCATTTTATTTCACTTATATTTTAATTTATTAAAACATCAGATTAAACTCTTTCCAAAGTATGTGATGTGTCATTAATATCACAAGAAAGTAAAAAATGAAAAGAAATATTATAAGTGATGAAAAGGACAAAAAGAAAAAAGGGTGACCAAGGAGGATGTTTTGGAATTAATTAATAGCTCCTTGTGATTAATTATTTTAGATATAATAATTTAAAAAATATGTAAAAAGGACACGTGGTCTAATATCATGGCGGCTAGGTCAAACAAGTCTTGAATGATGACTCCAAACAAGAAGTTTTATTGACTTTTCTTATTATTCTTTTGAAATTCAACTTCTAGATCGATGTTTTAAAAGGCAGAATTGGAAGTATTTATTAAACACATTAATTAAAAAATTTAGATTCTAAATGAAAATTATTTTTAATTGGGATATTTTATTTTCAAAGTAAATAGTTTTAGTATAATTTTAAATTAGTATATTAAATTTATAAAGCGGATATCAAATATTGAAGGAAAAAAGGAAAAAGGAACGTTGGACTCTAGGGAATTTTGAATTTTTCCAAACTTAAGCCACCACATAGTATTAGCTGATGAAAACTTTGGAGTTTAAAAAACAAAATTGATTAGAATAGTGATATTTAATAACACAAGAAAGAATTTAGTGTGTTAAATCAGAAATTTCATTAAAAATATTTAACATATATATATTTGATCAATTTTAATTAAATATTTTGAATAATGACCTTACATGTGAAGTCATCGAAATATTCCTAATACATATTACAAATATCGAGTAGAAAATTAAACTATACTAATATTTTTTTTTTATGAAGAACGTTTAATCGACCATTCGGGGATCGTTATAGCCTTAAGTGACACGATGAATCATCAAATTTGAGTTGCGTGTTTTATCTCAATTTGATTTTTGTGATACAATTTCTTGTTCTATGGAGACAAATCACTTTAGGAGATTCATGTGAACTAATTTAATTAAAGATAATCATAATTGCTGCTTCACAGTTTACACATATTTTTCTGCCATTTCGTAGGTATAGCTTTTGAAAATTATTGATGTATACAATAATAATACCGGTATAATTTCACGAGTGGAGTTTGAGAAGAATAATATATATACAATTTTATTTCTAGTTTTAATAGGATAAATACATTGTTTCAGATTAACTCTGAGCGACCTTTCTCCTTTATTCGAACTTAAGAACAACAATATTAACAAATTTATGTAGACAAAGTTATATATCTTGTTAGCTTATTTTCATAGGAATAGCTCTTGAAAATTACTAATACAATAATATATCAGTATAATTTCACGAGTCAAGTTTAAGAAGAATAATGTATACGCAATTTTATTCATATTTTTATGGGGTAAATATATTGTTTCAGATTAACTTTGAGCGATTTTTTCTCTGTTATTCGAACTTGAGAATAATAATATGAACGAACTTATATAGACGAAGTTATATATCTTGTTGGCTTATATATATATATATTATCTAAAATAGTATCAAAGAAGAAAAAGGGAATATACATAACTAGTAAAGGATTCATTAACCTTTAAAAAAAAAGGCCATTTGTCATGAAAATGATTTATGTATAAATTGTCCAAATACAGACCCCCTTTGATTTTTTATCTTTATATATATATATATATATAAAGAGTGTTATAATACATAATACATGTTTGTATTTAAATTTCTTTCATTTCACGTAAATATGATTAAATAATAAATATATACTATTCATTTTGTTATGTTACTTAATTACAATAAATTGATATACTTCCTCCGTCCAATTTTACTTGGCCCTATTTACTCTTATCATTAATTATAGTCATTTCCCTATTATATTTTTCAAGACATCATATTTATTATATTCAAAGGGCTTCCATCATTTACTACTTCTTAATCCCTATGCCAAGTCAATAAGGGTCAATTAAAATTGGAGAGAATAATTATTTTGACATAAACATCGAGTTCAGATAAATTTATATCTTGAAACTCTACATAAATTAATTAGATATTGCACCTTGATGTTGACCTCTCGATACAAATAAATTCAAATTAGGTCGAATTAAAAGAATAACTCGATTCACTAAGCTCTCGTTATAACGATATGGGAAAAAAGTTATAGTGTATAACTAAAAAAGTTTTATTAGTATGTTTTTAGAAAACCTAACACAAAATTAATTAAAAAATATTGAGTAATTCCCTTCTTATGTCATTGAGCGCCGCTTTCGTATTGGTTTTTTCTTTTTTTTTAAATTTTTTTATAATAATTTGTTGTCAGGTATAAATCCACCAATCGATTAATTTAAATTTTACACCATATAAAATTCATTAATGAACACAAATTTCTTTTCCGAGCTAGCGTTAAGGATTTCTTATAAATGCTTGTGATATGATGAAGCGGAGATATTTGATGTGACTTACATATTGTATAAAAAATAAATAATATATATAAACATTACGTTAATTTGGATCTTGGCCTATTCTATACTTCATCCCTTTTAATCAATTCATTTTGGTCTAAATAATTTCTGATTTGATTGGGCCTTGATCAATTTTATTGTCTTGACCTATTATGACATGTCCAAATTTGATCCGACTTACTCGATTGTCACCCTTAAATGTGAAGCATTAAATGGAGATTCTCCTGCAAAGAATTTGACAACGAGAGACCCTCACGTCCGATTCAGAAGACAGAAGGTATATCAATCCTTTTATTATTATACTTTTGCAATCTATCAAAATTTGTTTTTTCGCTCTAGCCGTCAAACGTAAAGACTTTTAACTAAAAATAAAATGTGATTTTTATGCTCATACAACAAAATTAATATGAAAAAATATTAAAAATATAAATTTCAAAAAATTTGAATTCAAGTATTTTTAATTCTTTGCTATCATATCAGGAAAATAATGGATAAAATCCCAAACTTCCAACTAGTAATGAGTAGTATCACAAACACAAATAAGCAGCATAATTAGGCAGTTTTCTAGAACAAAATGATTATTTATATATACAAATGTATGTGTGCATGTGTTTTTTATATTTAAATAGATTTATAATACCTTACGTACCTTCTTAATTAAATAATAAATCTTGCTTTTTTGGTTTCATTTTATTTGATATCGATAGATTAATTTTAATGATTAATCAAATTATTTTATTATTTTAAAAATATTTTAAGTTATCAATTATCACGATTTATGATATCTCTTACAATCTTACATAACATATTTTTAAAAATTATTTTAAGTTATTAATTATCATGATTAATAGTATATTTTATGTGATTATTAAATGTATAAAACACTAAAAAAAATTATAAAAAATTACGAATATAACCTCAAATTGTTCAAGCACGCATATCGACCTACTACATAGATGAGCATCTAAAACCCTCTCTTATATATAAGGTAAAATAAAATGATTAGACACAAGCGTATTTACATTTACTTTTAAAGAAAATAAGAATTCGTAAGTAATTTAGAAGGAAAGTTTTAAGGTGGCGATAAAATTGAGTTTGAGCAATGAAAATAATGAATAATGTTTCATAAATTGCTTATATTGCCCAGTTTAAAATACAATTTTTTTTCAAACCCTGCTAACGCGAGATATTTTCCACACCGACTAAGATTAAGAGTTAATATAATTAAGATAGAAAATGACATAAAGTTTTGAAATTTATAAAGTTGAGCGCCGTCAGATAATGATAACACATTAAGAACAATAATTAAATAAATATAAAAATACAAATTTCTAATAGGTATTATTATTATGATGAATAAAATGCTAATTAGTTAGGTAGATTAAGATGTAACACATTCATGGTATAGAGTCTCTTCTAAATTTTTTTCCAAATTTGATTAGGCAATTATTAACTTTCCCTTTCAAGCAACAAATTTATAGTTAACTTTAATTAATTTAATTAATTCTTAATTCTTAGTTAGGTTTTAGGGAGTACTAGGGTAATTATCCTTTAGAAATTAAATGTATTTGTTCTTTGCATATTCCACACTTGAGAGTATTTTTTATTTATAATAACTATGTGTTTATTTATTTTGAAACTCAACTAATAGAGAGTCAGTACACTTTCTATCAGAAGTGACTTTCCATTTAATGCTTGAATCTGAGTTCTCTAGTTAAAGACGATGAAGTAAGACTTGTTATCCCACTATAACCTTTGGTAATAGTTATATTTATATCTGAATATATTATAATTATATAATTTCTAATTTTGATGATCGAGCCGAATGTACAGGAAATAAAAAATATAAACTTATATCTAAAGAGACATATGTTCTTTAAGAGCGCGGTGAATGACACGAAAAATTTTATGATGTAAAAATATAAACTTCTGGCCCACAAAAAAATTATTTGCCTTGATGAAACAGAGATCGAAGATAACATAAAAATAGGACCAAAAGTGCAAATGACCCACAAAGAAAGGAAGTTGGGCCTGTATTCTGTCTTTCTCATTTGGGCCGCTAACCTTATTGGCCCATTTACACAAATTTCCCTTTTCGGTCACTATTTAGATTTTAGGGAAAATTAAACTTATACTCCTTTAAATAAAAATATTTATATTTATATATCTCTTTATATTTTTTATCCTTATACTATTAAAATTTTACCTCAAATTCGCGCATTGATGTCAGCATGACATCAGCATCTGTTTGTATGATATACCAATAGGATACACTATACCAACAGGGTATCACAGATGATTAAGCTCAATATTATATGATACCGATATAATATATATATACCTACAGAGTATATAACGCATATATTTTCTACTAATTTAGAGTTTAATAATCTTTTTATTTGTTTCTTAAAAAAAATCATATATACCAATTGGTATCAATTTACCGTTAGAGTATCACAAAGGATTGAGCTCATTCTATATGATATCGCTATGATATACATATACCACCAGAGTATATTTCAGGGCATTTATGCGACGCCAGCATGCCGTTAGCATGCGAAATTAAAAGCAGTAATGGGGTAGAAAGGTAAATAATTTGGGTAATAGATCCATTAATGATAAATAATTTATATTAGGTCTATTGAGGGGTAAATAATTTCAAATTAAGTCTATTTTGTGTATTTTTTCCTAGATTTTATCCATATTTTTAAAAGTTGCGTAAATATATTTCTTAAATAATTACCCTTTTACATAATTGCTCATATGTTTCTCAATCTCATAAGTAAAGTATCATTTGACATTTGAATAATTTATAAAATTTTGGATCAAGATCTTACACTTTCTCGTATGATTTTCAGTTGGATAAAAAAGAATAGTTAAATTATACTCCAAAAAATTCATAAGTATTTTTTTAACAAAAAAAAAAAGTGAATAACAAGTGGAAATTTCTCTATTTACTATTCACTCCTCATCTCTCAGATGTATGAGTCTCTATTCAATTAGTTGAGGTCAACCTTGTTTTTTTATGTATTTTAATAGCAATTAAAGTAAAAATGAATATGGAATTATTTGATTATGACACATTTTAGACTTTATATCTTGTTTTCCTTTAGTAAGGAACGCCTGTCATACATGAGTTCTATTACTTATATTGGCCCCTCCAAAGTATAGTGGAGGTCATCAATCTAGGTCGTGGGTCTTTATGATCTCTTCTAGATTTAATAATATATTCAATGAAATTTCATAAGTGGAAAATAGGGAGGATAATGTATATGTAGACTTTATCACTATTTCATTGATATAGAGAGGCTGGTTTCAAAAGATCTCAACTCAAATATATCAGTCTCAAAAGAAGAAAAACAACAGATACACAATAGTGACTAAAACAAAGAGCAATGTCAATTCTACAGAAAAAAAATAATAAAAGTAGTAAAATAATTAATGAGCAATAACAACACGATTTGTAATGACATGACTAATCCGTGACAAACCTACTAACTACCTTCCATCATCACAAGACAAGACGACATTCTGCCCCTACTAGCCTACTAATTAATCTTTCATTTCTGTCTATCTATAGTGACTAAAACAAGAGCAACGTCAGTTCTATAAGAGAAAAACAACAAAAGTAGCAAAATAATTGACGAGCAATAACAACAAAATTTATAATGACACGATTAATTCTATAATAAACCTATTAACCACCTTTTACCATCACAAGATAGGATAACATCTTACCCTAACTAGCATACTAATCTTCTACTTCAGTATCTTTCATTCTTTTCTATCTAAAGTCATATCTTTAATAATAAATTAATGATAATATACTATTCATAACTTTATATCCACAATATTCCCTCGTGCTCTTATTCTCCATGTTCGTAGAAGAAAGAGAAAGAATGGGAATTTCATCTTAATGAGGTATGCCACTAACGTTAGCAAAAGGAATTTCATGACTAATTAAACACATAAAAATCACGTGACTCAATACCGATGAGTTTATCTGAATTTAATAATTTTAATATTAAGTATAAATTTAAATATAAAAATTTATAAAAATAAAAATAAATTATAATAGAGTTGAATATATTTTTAATTAAAAAATTTTAAAAGTTAAATTTATAAAATTCAAATCTCATTTGAAAAATGGATTCATTGACTCATCATCGTACCCTAACTTTAATGTCTTGGATAAGAGTAGCTTATATTCCCCAAATATATCTAATTAATTAACAACTTGTGGCATCCACATTCTGCAGACGAGAACTAAACAAATTCAATTTCTTTGTTTTTATTTCTTCTGTTTTATTTTACGTGATATTATTTACTTAGACATGATATATACGTTTTGTTCATTTGATTAACGAATCAAAAGAAGGCTAGGGTTTCTATAGGCCCCCTTCTCGATCAGGCTAGGGCTGGACGGATCCTTGTTTGTAGATTGATTTCTACTTTTTAATAAAATGGGTCATAAGGCCACTATTTAATTTTTTTTTAAAAAAGATGGGATTGCAAATCAGCAATTCAGTAAAAAGGCTGAAAAGCTCCACTCCCTGTGCCTCCCTATGTTAATATTTGAGGAAATAGCTCTCAACCTGCTAATTACATATCATCGGTGATGGAGTTAAATCATCGCAATGGTTGATCTTCATTCAGAAATTTTTAATAAATGAAGACATCAATTAGTGCAGACGATGAATTATGTATATGCCTTTTTGTATAAATCGACCACTTGTTGCTCCAACTGAAAAGAAAAACACATTTATACGATTATAAATCATCTTATTAAAATAAAATATTAAATTGTTTTAAAATAACATATATATATATATATAACTTTTTACAACATATTAAAAGAATCATTTACATAAATTAAAATCAATGAATCGAAACTTCCAACCTCAAAAAATGTCTAAGAAGTATCTTTTATTAGTGGGGGCCCTAATGTTTAATTATCCTGTCAACTTCAATCAAAATAATAATAAATAAATAAATCTGTGTGGACCAAAATATTGCATAACTCAAGATGATTCTGAGAATTATCAAGTTGGTACCAATTAAAACACTTCTTCTTATATATATTGGAAAAATAAGTGATATATTTTGAAAATAAAAATGCATGTGATCTTAATTGTTTCTGGACAGTATTCAACAGAATATTTTTTAAAGTATAAATTCGAAAATTATTTTTAATAGAACATGTGCTAATAGTTTTTTGTGATATTCATGGTCTCTTTTCTTATATGCATTTTGTTCTTAATTTCAAAATTTAATTTGCATTAAAAACAATTATTCAATATGTATTTTCTCTTTTCAATTTATTTGTCATAATTACTATTTAAACCGTCAAATGATATTCTTTGATCATAGTTCTTTTAAATATCTTCTAAATATTTTGAATTGTTAATTATTATTACAACTTACAGTACTTTTTATGTATTAAATTTTATTTTTAAAAATAATAAAGACTCTACATCCGAATTCAGATAAATAGTAATTAGTTTGACCCTCGTTCAACTAATCAAGCCAAATAAATTGATATAAAAAAAGTACAAATTATTAATTTAAAATCAATCAGTAATTTCATAAAGGATTAATAATTTAAACCGATAATTTCTTTGAACTTAGTAATTTCCCTTTATATTATTAGACATAAGTTTTAACAAAGAAGACAAATCTTCTTAAAGTAAGATCCAAGGAGATTATAAGAATCTTATCCAAATTGTTGACTGGGGTGACAAAATCAGTCTGTGAAAATACGATTCGTTCAACTCATTCAAACTTAAATAATTAATAAATTTGTTCAAATTCTTTTAGCCTAACTAATTTCAATTCGTAAAAGTTAAATTGATATACAATTCAAATTGATCCATGATAAATCTTATCAAATATTTTCAAAAAGATATCTTTTTCATTATATACCACCATAATAAAGGTATAAAATAGTTAATGTATTATATTATTAGGTACCAAAAAATGATAAAAATACAAAGAAAGAAATCAAAACTTAATAAAAATTGAGGAAGTTGGTTATGACACATTTTTAATTCATTTTGGTCTAAGTTAATTACTTTTGCGTGGGTGAATAATTTGTCATTATAATTCAATCCATTTTAACCTGTTCAAATTCAGTCGAATCTTATCATTTGATGACATCACTATGTTCTTAACATCACATGTTTCGCTAATTATATTATAAAGTATTAGCACCTTATTCATGCAACTTCACTAGTATCATGTTGCACAACAAAATCTATCTCCAAGAAAAACTTTCAACTAAAACATTATATAGATATAAAGTTTTAGCAGTGAAAAGTAGCTTCAATATATATATATATAACCATACTAGATTTGATAGAATAATTATCGAATTTTATTGACATCTTTGAAGAGATTTCCATGCAAAGAAAGTTTTTTTTTTCCTAGATACCCAATATAAATTGCACTTCCTTTCTACATTTCATTTTTAGAGTCAAATTATATAAATTTTGACTAATATTTTAAGATATATTTTTTTATCATATTGATATGAAAAAAGTTGCAATCAATAATATTTTTCTTATAGTTTTTAAATATGTAAAATTTTTATTTTAAAATATTAGATTGATTTAATCTAGTTTAATTTTGAAAATTAATTAAATTGACTTTCGAAAGACGTAATATGACTACTAAAAATAGACAAGCGGAGTAGTTTAAATTATATACACTGTCAATTTATATACAAATCAGACTCCTTAAAATGTATGATAAGTAATTAATTTTGAATATAAGACGGAATTACTTGTTACAACATGTGAATACTTGTTATAACATGTGAATGTGACATGATGGTGTAAAAATGTGACTAGTTGCAAAGAATAAGACAAATAAAATAAATAGATTCATTTATTTCAACAATCTTGAGTCACTATCTCTTATTAACATGAGCTCTATATAAATAGACATTGACATGTCCAAAATTTCATATGTCAATGTGGTATGTGCCACCAAATTTGAAAGAAAAATACCCCACCCCCCCAACTCACACACATATATATAATCAATCAACATGGATGGTAGTTCTTCTTCATCTCCTTCTAAAGGAAAAAAGGTCATGCAAGAGAAAGAAAATAGCAACAAAGTTGGTAAGGATATTAATAATAATGAGGTGATCAAATATCGAGGTGTACGAAAGCGAACCTGGGGAAAATACGCGGCAGAGATACGTGACCCCACGAAGCAAGGTGCTCGCCTATGGCTAGGGACATTTGACACTGCTGAAGACGCGGCGAGGGCCTATGACAAGGCAGCATTTAACCTAAGGGGACATCTTGCTACTTTGAATTTCCCAAATGAGTATTATTCTAAGCTCAATGATCCATCTTATTATAATTATCGTACTTCATGTAATGTTGATACTCCATCAAATATTGGTCATCAAGACAAAGAGATTATTGAGTTTGAGTATCTTGATGATAGTGTGCTAGAGGAACTTCTTGGAGCAGAAGAGCCAAACATGGTAAGAAAGGGAGGTTAAGTTTTGTAATTTCATAAATTTTAAGTTTTAATTTCAAGAATTGTTCTTGTGATTTGGGATGAATCTTTATCGGCGAAGGACAGGAATTAATAGCAATGAATTTAGGAAAAAGCTTTGAGTTTCCCCTCATCTTTGTCGTCGTGGTTTCTTTAATGTTGTTTTATATCATACATATTCGATATTCAGAACTTATTTTGTATGATGTTTGCCTTAAGAGTATGAATTTAAAGGGAATAATAAGGTTAACGAAGAGTTCATCATATAAACAAATCTCTACTTGTTTGAAACTAATCGTTAATAGTATTTTTTTATTGTTATTGTATTCAATATATTTTCAATTGAAGGGAACTAATAGTTTTGATCCTTCTATCTTTAATTTCTTCTTTTGTCCATACCTTAATTTATGAACTCTTCAATCCCCAAATTTTATTTTATTATTATTATAAATTTAAAAAAAGAAAAGAAAAAGAACTTTGTGTCAACTACATAAATTGAGTATTTGACTTATTAGATGCAAATACTGCATTTCCAAATTGAAAAAGCTTAAGGGGAAATGAACTATATATTCCTCTAAGAATATTTGACTTAGAATATTTATCTAAAATGAAGGAATGATCAAATATATATTTGAAAACTTAGAATATTTATAATTTGATTTTTATATAGAAAAGAGAAAAAATTTAATCAATCAAACTAGAAAGAAAAATGTTTGGCTCTCATATCGATGAAGAACATAGTAAAATATGATATATTTGATGTAAAATACATAATTTTATGAAATATTGAGTCTATTAATATAAATTGCATTCGAAGCCATTAGGTCGAAGGCAATATATGTTATGACATTATATAATTATTTAATTATGGATCCGATTAAAATGTATATATGTTTGTGGAAATTACTATAAATATTACAATATTTATGTAATGCATTTGAGGAATTGTTACAAAGATTGACTGATATATTTTTGTGGATAATACTATGTTTTGTATGAGATTTATGATGAGAAAGTGTTGTTATCTGCAACATGGAAGAAGTTTGAGGAGCTGATGATAAAATTTAAAAAAAAATTATTAATTATAAGTTCTGAAGAATTCAATAGCTTAATTTTAACTTAGACTTGTACTACAAAATTCATAAGATATGTGTAATAACGGATAGTAACTTAAGACATGTTATGAATTTAATGGCAAATTCAGAATCAATAAACCTTAATTTATATCACTAATATGGACATCATGGTCTTAAAATTTGTTCCATCATGGACAAATACTTGGTGATTTGTTTCATCTGTCTATTCTCAGTAGAGAAAATTACTCCTTTATATATGTTGATAAAAGATAAGTAATAGATATTCAATGAAATAATCAAGGTGCGCGTTAACTGACTTAAATATTCAATGCTTGTTTTGGAGTTCTTTGGCACCATAGGATGTCAAGGCGACTCTATTATATCTTCTAAGGTGCTTCTGAGCTATCTTGGGTGTTATTGCTCGTGTCTTTACAAGTATTAAATAAATAAATAAATCTCGAGCCTAATTCAAGTGAAAAATTAGCTCAAGAGATAAAGAATTTTTAATTAAGTCATATAAAGAGACGATTCATTCGTTGATCAACTGACATGTGAAACTTTTCAATATCTCCTGCACTAGGATTGAAATACTATTTGAGCATATTAGACAATATAATATGAGAGCTCCAACGACAAGATCAACAATACGGTCGGAGTTGAAACCCACCTACAAATTTGAGCAAACCCTGTATTTATATTTTAAAAAATTACTAAATATATACAAAATTAAATTTAGAACTTAATTGAACGTTTGGTACTCCTTGAAGTTTTAGCTAATTCAGATTTGTATCGTGTAATTTCTATTTAAGGAAGAAACACTCTTTGGTAAGATTTTTCATATCTAAAGCTTGAACACGAGACCTCCATTGTTTTTGTTAGGAAATATGTCATTTTTCATACAGAATTCTCCTATGCGAATTTAAATTTTATCGGCCCCTATATTAATATGGGACAATAGATGAAAAACCAAAAATAAATAATATACAAGAATAAAGTGCTAATATTATTTAGGTGAATGTAAAAATTAGAATGTCATTTCAATTCAATGATAATTTGGTTAAAATATGAAGTAAAAGTAATTTCTAGATTAAAGTGATTGAGACATTGTCTCTTTTTAACAATAATAATGCAGCAATTTGCTAGAAAATTATTCGAATATTAATGATTTTATGGACTAAAACAAAAGAATATATATGATTTTCTCACTAACGTTCTGAATCTTATTTTAAGATCAGATGCATAATATAGAATTGGATACATACTTATTATTCTAATTTAGTACATCATGCATATTAGAAGTTTGCGTTAATTATCATGAATTGTGATAGGATGGTTGAAATCTCTCCACCCTTAATCAAATGTCTCACAATCAAATCCCGAAAAATGACAAAAAAAATCAATAGAGAGTGTTGCTCTAAAAAATGGGCCCTATAATGCGCAAAGTCAAATACATTAATTAAACTCCCAATACGAATATCAAACTTTAAATTGATACGTGAACATCGTTTAAGATAACTTTTAAAGATGAAAAGATAGTTACAAAAAATGATCAAAAAATCTAAGTATTGATTGCAAATCTAGTAAATTACTCTACCTAAATAATTTAATAATATGAGCATGCATGTTAACTAATCGTGATTAAGCGCTAAAAACATGTCTAACGTATATCATGTATCATGTATATATTGGCTTGGTGTAAATATTAAGTTTTTTTCAACCCTTTGTAGGCACTAATATATCATTAAAGATAATTAATACAACCTCTAAGCTTAATTTATGAGTTAATAGTAATAAATTAGTATTCCCTTTGTCCCAACACATATTAAGAAAAACATTCAAAGATAATATTTATATCATACTTTCCACTATTGCCTTTTGTGAAATCATAAATATGTAGTCTAATTTATCTTTTAGAAAATATAAAACTTCAATAAATGAAAGGACAAATATGAAAAAATTCCAAACATTCTTCTTGAACTTTGAACAATTCAACTATTTTGAATATTGAAAAAAGCCGAAAAAGTTCAATTGACGGAGGGAGTATGATTTAGTGGATATACTAAAGTTTGAATTTTCTAACAATCAAAACCTTAGGGGCCAAAGTGTAAAACACCAAAGTTTGAATCCTAAAAGGCCAATGGGCAGGATGAATTGTTGGGCTTATTGGAAGCTCAATGGGCCATCAGGATGATTCATATTGTAGCCCATAACCCAATAAGAGAAAGGGTTATTTGCAAAAATAACCATCATAATGTGTGGTCTTGAACTTTTAGCATCATATAACAAAATCTTAAAAAAACTTAACTTTTTGAAATTTTAAATATGTATATAAAATACATTTTTTATTGTTCTATTTGTGCTATATCATTTTTTGACAAATGAGATTCAATGTAGCTCTGTTATTACTTAAGATTTTTATCTGCTTTAATACAATATTGAAACATGAAATATCGCTTTTATTTATGTAATTATGTCTCGAATGATACTCAATACCAAATAGCAAGGACAATAACACAAAGTGGAAGCATATAGCAAAGCTACTTAGACTAGTATTAATGATGCCAAGAAACATCTATAAAATCCACTTTATTACATTAGAAGGCTACAACATTGTTAATTTTCCATAGCAAATATTGAAGCCACAAATGTTATACAATTGGCATGAACATACACTCTATAGGTGATAATTAGCATCAATGACCAAAATTTAGTAGGTAATTAGCACACATTAATTATATTGCACACATATTCATAAAATATACCACCATTGTATGTTAAGAGTTGGCCCATCCAACTTTACTATGTATATATATAGGCTATGAAGAGGTAAGATTTTATGTCCCCCGCCTTCATGCAAAAAGGTGGTATTTATTGAAATAAAAACCCCATTCTTACGTTTATTATTTGATATTACACAAGATACTGAGCTTTATAATAATATATAGAGGATGTTAACAATATTTATTTCCTCTTATTTGCATTCTGCTCATAATCAAGAAGTTCTTCAAGAACCTTATCGTCAAGACATTCAAGTTCAAGAACCTGTCCTGTTCCTTGTTGATCACTTCTTGGACGCACATTGCTCGAAGATGAAGAAGCCATCGACGAAGAGTTGTTGTAAAAATGAGAAGAGGTCCTAGGCAAATTATACTCCTCAGGAAAATTAAGGATCGCCAAATTTCCCCTCATGTTATAAGCCGCCCTATCATAAGCTCGAGCAGCATCTTCAGCAGTGTTGAATGTACCTAGCCAAACACGAACTCCTCCTTGTTGATTAGTATCACGAATTTCAGCTGCATATTTCCCCCATGGCCTCTTTCTAACACCTCTATATTTCACTTCATCCATATTGTTTTGTGTTGTTTTACATGCAGAATATGGTACATTAATGTGGCTAATTTATAAAGGAATTCATTTATTGTTTGGCATAATAAGGAATGGTTGAGAATGAATTGAATGGAATATCTTGAGGGGCCAAATTTATTAGTTTAGCCATGAAAAAAAAGAACCTTCTATAATGACCAAAAAGTTAATTATAATGCAGTGTATTGAATTGGTCAAATGATGGCTATGAGACTAAATACTTTTTGTCCACCTGTTTTGATTAATCTACATGTGCCGATGGTAAAACAAAT
The DNA here is from genome assembly GCA_011800125.2 of Solanum clarkiae. Lineage (NCBI taxonomy): Eukaryota > Viridiplantae > Streptophyta > Magnoliopsida > Solanales > Solanaceae > Solanum > Solanum clarkiae. The sequence continues at coordinate 363,113 of JAABOM020000075.1, read as the reverse complement.
TTTCATATTATCAGATCATTTTTATAAATAGAATTTAGTAAAAAGTCGAAAGAGGTTCAACATCTCCTATATATATAAATAATTTTAATTATGTGTAAATTAAACTATCCTGTTGTTATGGTTTTATGAATTGTGTTAACATTTTAAAACATAAGTAAATCACAATAATGATAAGTTGTGTTATATCTTATATTTATACCCAACATATTGTATATTTTATTTATTATCTATGTATACATATTTAGTAAAGAAATTAAATGAAGTGTTGTCTTGTGACACCACCCTTTTTTTTTTATTCGGTGTCCGGTATTCACATTGGAGTTCAATTATATTTGAATTCGTGTTTTGGAGGGCCCCATTTGGGGGAAAGCACTCCCTAACAAGGAATTTTCTATTCCCAAGGCTCGAATCCGAGACCTCTAGTTAAGGAAGGAGTAGTATCATCCACTACACCATCTCCTTTGGCAACCTCGTAACTCCACCTTGGACTTGGTACATTTGCAAGAAATGATGTTGTAGAAAAAGTTATAATGTTTTACATTTTTCTTTTCTTTTAAGTATATCTCGAATAACGATTCCATCAATCTCGGATGGAGTCAAAGATTCACTATTTTTTGGCTTTGGGGTATGATGGAGTAAAGCAAAATTGCTCTTTAAACTGCCTGCGCTTTTTTCAATTGTGAAGTAGCAGTTAGTCAATGCAACTTTCGACGCTCATCATGGGTCATCCGGAAACAGTCGCGCTATGTTTTTAAACATAGAGGTCAGATTGCGTACATCTGACCCCCTCTTACCCCGCAATGGGCGGGAGTCTTTGAGGCATTGGGGTAATGTTATTGTTGTAAGTATATTTCGAATAAAATGACGTGATGCATCTTTTCATAGTTAGAAATTCTTTAATTTTACACTTCTCAGTGATTTTAACCCATCACAATACAAATTATTTTTTAAAAAAATCATAATGTGTTGAATTAAATATATTCACATAAAATGAAACCTACGGAATAATTTAAAACTCAAAAGGATTGGTTTTAGCATTGTTCAATTAACTAGAATTTGATTAAAAATAATTAAGGTTTAATTGTTCATTATGTCATTGATTAGGTCATATGCTTATGCGGTGACCTCTTACGTATAGCGTAAAAAAAGCAAAAAGAGAAAAACATTAACCTTTTTCCCCCTACAAAAAGTGAAAATATTTTTAATTGTTATATAGGTATATATTCATACTTAGGTGTATAAAATGGAGTAATTAATTCAAATATGGAAAGGTTCATTAATTAGGAGCATTTTAATATAATTTTTAGTGGGATTTTTGAAATGAACATGCATGGAATATTACAAGATGTGTAAATGGTACACTAATTAATCATCAAATATTATTAAAATTAGATTCTTTTTTTTTATATATAAGCTATGAAATCCTAGTGTAAAGATATTAGTGGAGTAGGGTGAATTAATTAACTTATAAAACTATAATAATGCCTTATAATATTCATTAATAAGAAGTTTTTCACTATACAAGGAATCCAATATATCTCTTTACATTGAACAATCTAGTTAAGTTGTTCCCATGTATTAGCATAACAACAATTTGTTTAACTAGGAGCTAATTAATGGCAGGATGGAGCTAGCTTAAAAGTTATAAATTTACGTGTTCAATATATTTGCTCGATGTTATGTTATATGTGTTAACATGAGATAGTCGTTGAAATTGATAAACTTCAAATTATCTACTTATAAAGATGGCAATTAGGATAAATTTTAACGTTTTCATAATTTTCATTTAAAATTTAAATTGTATATCAGAAGCAGAGCTAGAAGCTGATATACGGATTCGATATATTGTGATTGGAAGATTAAGGAATAAGTGCACCTTTACAATTAGTGATTAGAACATATGATTTGTTTCGTGATATCAAGCAATTAGCAAAAGCTAAAGTGTATATATATAGTTTATATAAAAAAAATTTATGTATTTTTAACATAAAGTAAAAAGGTAGAACAATTTAACTTTTTTTCTTGTTAGTTTTTGTTAATTCATCCTAATGGGCATAGGAGATTTGACATATACTGATAGCAACATAAAGTGGTAGTAAGTCGATTCTAAATTTATTTATTTATTTGACTTATTCAATGGGGTTTTAAAAATAAATATAAAAAATTGAATTAAAATTACCAAGAGGAATTTTCGCATATTGTTACTCACAAATATCTTAATTATACTTTATAGTTATAGTTTGGGTTATTACATTTCATAACTATAGTTATAGTAGTGTATACATGATTTACGCAATATTTGTATACATTTATATATTTTGCTGTATAATTCGTGCACAGCGTTTGTATAATTCTCTATACAATTCACAATGTTGTATATTTTGCTATACAATTTGATTCGTGCACAGCTTTTGTATAATCGCGCACATCATTTGTATAAAATTGTGAATTATACAAAACTCAAATAATAATTACAACTAAATGTTTGTTGTGGGCCGTAATTAATTCAAACTATAGCTATATTAGCTAATTAACTAATATATATTTTCTTATTCAGGTAATTGTTCAAATTACTAAAGATCAAGTTATAATTAATAGTATGTTCAACTTTAATAAAGTCCATTTATTCTTGATTTTTTTTTTTGTAATTTTAAGTATTAAATTACTTATAAGAAAAATCTATTTATGATGACTATTTTAAACATAACCAACCTCAAGTCAGAAAAAAAAAAACGTTTCTATATGTTTTGTTATTTTTACTTAGTTACATAATAAAGGATTAGTTGGTTTAGAAACAAAGTTCTCAGCATATCCAATGGGCTTTTGTGTGGGCTTTATCTGTTTAAAAGGCTATACATTGATCCATTCATCATTGTGTGGCCCATTTTATGGACCCAAGACTATATATTTTTCAACTCAATTTTACATCTATGTATCAACTTCTAAAAATATTTACACTCTTGTCAAACTTTATGTCACTTCTTTAGCCATTATTTACCAAACTATGCCACCATCATTATATATTGCGGGAAAAAAATAAAGGTTAAAGATGGGACATAAAGGCTAAAGAAGTGACATAAAGTTTGACAAAAGTATAAGTATTTTTAGAGATTGACACATAGAGATAAAATTGGGTCTAAAAATGTATAATCTTCCAATTTTCCCATTTTAAAATATGATCCTTAAACATGAGGCATTATAAATTCATAGCCATTATTTTCTTGCTAGTCACCTACTACATTTTTGTCATCAAATGTTGCTTGAAATGGCAAAGGACTGATCTTTTAAGGCCATTTTCATTCTCGAGAAGGCATGCACCGAAAGTCCTTTAACTGTTCATTCACCTGAAAATAAGGGATTGAACGAATCTATTATATGCTTAATCCTCATTTTTGATACAAGAAAAGTGAATGGAGTAACGCTGCAAGTACAACTTGTGAACGTGTTGATTGTTTGAGTGAATTTCAAGAAGACAAAAATCTCAAAGTCATTCCAAATTGTGCCCATTTTTTCCACATTGATTGTATTGACATTTGGCTTCAAACTAATACAAATTGTCCACTTTGCAGAAATAGCCACTCATCAGACGTTACAAAAAAGTTCCCTTGGGACCAAATCAACATTCCTCAAGATCAAGATCCTCAAACAAGTGTCAATTTATAATTCAACCAATTAGGAGATCTTTTATTTTATAGAAATAAATAGATTTATCTCATTTTTTACGTTTAACTATCTGATATTCAGAAATTACTGACATCAAATTTGCGCTCCGCACTTTTTTATCTATATTTTTATTATTTTGGTTTTTTAGTATCCTTGAATGTCTTCATGATGTTCTCCTTTTGTTGTGCAACATTTTTCTTCATCTTTTCTATCTGAATTTGCATCTTCTTTTCCCCACAAGAGCAAGTAAAGACCAACAATGACTATTACTGCTCCTATGATGCTGAAGATTGAAAAAAAAAAGTGTTATTTATTTAGAAACACAAAAACGAATTTATTGCTTTCTACTTCCTCAATTTTAATTTATTTGATGTAGTTTGACTCAACATGAGTTAAGCTTAAATGAAGTTGGGATGATTTATGTAACAAACCATAACTCGTTTGGGACTGTACAGTTTGACTCGTCAAAAGAAATGAAAGACTAACAAAATATATGTTTTTTTAAAATATATCATAACATTTGTCTGGATATAAGAAAACAGTGTCAAACAAAATAGAATGGAAAGACCATGTCTTTAGGGCATGACGCTTCCACAATAAAATAATTATGTGTCAATTCCAAGTAAGTCAGGGTTAGCAATATAAGTTCTCATTGATCATGTCGTTTCATTTAAGCTCATTTCTACCTAATATTAAACAAAAATAGAAAGTACAAGAAATTTTTTATATTTAAGCATGTAAAAAGGATTTTTTTTTACCTTCCCATATATAGCTTTTCTCCAAAGACAAAGTATGCAAGAAGTGCCACTAATATAGTTGATAGTGGGTTGAACATAGTCACAAAAACAGGCCCTCTTTGCTGTGTGCACCACAATTGAGTGAAGACTACTAAACCTGAGATCACTATACCCTGCTTCAAATTAAAAAAATTAACATAATCAATAACAATAATATATCAGCGTAATCTCACAAGTGACGTTCGAGAGACAGAACGTATTTAAATCCTACTCCTGCCTTGGGGTAGAGAGGTTGCTTCTGATAGACCGTCAATAATTGTTAAAGTTTGTTACAATTAAATAAAATTTCATTAGAGAACTGTGTTAAAAATATTGTCATATTTGTGTCAAATCTTCAAAAATATACTTTCTTAGTCCCAATTTATGTGGCATCAAACGAATTTCGAAATTCAAATAAATCTATCTTTGACCGTAAATTTTTTATATATCTTTTAAATATTTTGAATTGTCAATTATTGTGACTTATAGTACTTTTTATGTAGTTTATAAAGATACAGATTCCATGTGCAAATTCTGGATCAAACTTAAACTATTTGACTCTCAAAAAACAAAAAGTGACACATAAATTGAGACAAAAAAATACTATTTTTAGAGTTTTGACATGCACTCAATAATGTTTTTAATAAGTCCGATCAACATAGCTAAGAGAGATAATTGGACTCTTCTTACCCCATATATTGTAGACCAAAAATCAATGTTGAAACCAATAGTCCAAGCAGCTCTTTTGTGTTGTACTATGATTGTGAAAAAACCTGATTGTGCTGCTCCAACAAAACTTATCCATGTTGTCAATGACAATTGGGCTGGATATCTTTTCAATGCGTAAGCCTGTAAAATTTCCAACGATACAGAGGCAGATTTAGAATTTAAATTTTATATATTTTGAATTATATGATTACAACTTCAAATGTTACTAAATGTAAAACTACCACATATTTAGTAAATTAACATTTAGGACAAATCTATGAGGCTCAGTCTAAGTTGCCTTGTAACTCCACCTCTATAAGTCTGTCACGACCCAAAATTGGAGGGTCGTGATGGACACCTAATGGCACAGTCTAATGCTTGGTGAGCCAAATTGGGGCATTTAGAAATAGACAAAAACTCTACTTAGGAATTAGTGATTTTCTAATAGTGAACTCAATATATATATATATATATATATTTTTAAAATTATTGATTATTTATAAATATCTGTATATGCTATTAAATGTAAAACTGCTAATACATATTTCATAAATTGCATAACACAAATATAACATTTATTTGAATACTATGAGATTCAACGGAAACCCTAAGTTGCCTTGTAGCTCCACCCCTATAAGTTTGTCACGATCCAAAATTGAAGGGTCGTGATGGACACCCAACGGTGCAGCCTAACGCTTGCCGTTCCAAGTAGGGGTGTCTAGAAATAGACAAGAAATCTACTTTGAAGTTAATGATTTTCTGATAATGGACTCCATATATATAACTTTTAAAATTACTAATTATTTATAAAATATCCAATTAAAATCTTGCTATTAATATTATTAACTTGAGATCGTCAAAAATTGATAAAACTATTGTAAAATGACCTGCATGTTGTACCATAAGGCCCATGTAATGCAACTAGCAACAGTCAAAATTGAGCCTTTGACCCAATTTTCCTTGACAACATTATTTCCTTGATGAATATATATGAGAGGATGCCACAAATTCTTCAAAATAGTTCCTTTGTACAATGTCATAATCATAACCCCAGCCAATGAAACTAGGGTTCCTATGATTTTTGCTATTCCTCTAGGGTCTTGAACATTAACAATTTCCAACCTACAATATTAGAAGAAGAAAAAAACAATTAAATTAGAGTTTAAGGACTCACTACTAAAAAAAATATTTATATTTCGACGGAACTTCTCATTATAAATTGACTCGCTCTTGAGAATTTTTTAATGAAAAATCCAACAGAAATTGATTCGACGAGCCAAATTTTGATGGATTCTATCAGAAATTTACTTTTTTATAGTGTCTATATGGTAATGGCACTACAAAAAAAGATTTAGAAAGCTGAGTCACTTTTTAGATAATTACAAATATATATATATATATATATATATTGTTTGGCTTTTTAGTTTAATATTTCTATTTAGTGGACGTGATTATTAACAAGAACTTATTGAATGTTCACAATCAAGAATCAAACATTTGTAAATGTCCACGATCAAGAATCAAACATCCACATTTTAATTAAAGGCTAAATATGCTTAGTCAGATATCATAATGATTAAAATCAAAATTGTTTAGCAATAAGTAAAGGACCAAAAGTGTTATTAATCCTTTGATTAATAAATTAATTACCTGAGGATTACTGCAAATACAAAGGTGAGTGCAGCAATTGTGTTTAGCATAGAAGCTAAAAATGTTGGAGAAGTGAAAGTCAAGCTCACAAAATACATGTTTAATGTTAAACTAACTCTGAAATAAATTGACAAAAAAAAAAGTTAGTATTATATTGCCTCAAATAATGAAATAGTTATATTTCAAAAGTATAAATTTAGAGTTGTCAATATGGGCTGACCCACCCTATTCCGGCTAGTCCTTATAGGCTTTGGAATTTGACATGTCAGGTCGAGCTGACTCCTTTTTTTATGGGCTAAAAAATAGCTCGCTCAACCCATTTATACATGAGTTGCGGGCCTTGCCAGGCCCCCATATTTTTATTCTTATATTTTTTAATAAATTTTGCAATTAAATTATAATTTAAACATATTAAAATAAATAGCAACATGACAATATTACATAGTATTAGTGTTACTATTACTCCCTCCGTCCAGCTTTACTTGTCCACTACACTATTTTGAGATGTCCAACCATATTTGTTCACTTCATGAAATCAAAAGATAATTTCAAACTTTAGTTTACTCTTATCATTAATTATAGTAGTTATTTTCTTGTTACATTTTTCAAAACGTTCTAGTTGTTATATTCAAAAGGTGATTTAGTAAAATTGTTCATATTATTTACTAAATCTTAATCCTTGTGTTAAATCAATAAAAGACAGGTAAAGATGGATAGAGGGAATACATATTATAAAAATATAATTTGTATCTAAATTTTAATATTTAAAAAATTTAAATGAATTTTGAGTTTGGACTATTATCATTCTTAATACCCTTTTTTATTTTTATTTTAAATTATTTTTTAATTCGGCCACGGGCCAGCCGAACCCATATTACAAAAGCCTCACAAATCAGCAGGCTTATTCAAGCCGGGCTAAAAAGCTCATTTTTTAAATGGGCTTCAAAAGTCGTAGCCCAACCCTGCTAACTCACAGGTTAGACCAGGTCAGCCCAATGGGCCTAGTCCATATTGACGGCTCTTAGTATAATTAATGATGTTTAATTAAACTTAATTACCCCAATAGAGAAAGTACAAAGAACTCCAATAGCAAACCCATAGTTAACTTTGGTCTCTTTTTTCTGCATAAAGAAACAAAAATATTTAAAAGATTTTTAAAATATAGGAGGGACTAATAAAACTTTTAAATAATATTATGCCAATTATTTCAAGGACAAAATAAAATTAATCAATAAATGAGGGAGCAAAAGTGTAATCGCCCCTTTCGTTTTTAATTTGACAACCCCTCTGAAGTTTATAAAGAATGCAAGAATATACCTAAATCTTGTCAGTCTTAAGGTAAATATGTTTGTTGACAATTGACATAAGAAAGATGTTACCTAAATACATTTCAAGTAATTATAATAAAATTTGATCTGTCAACTCCATCAGTAATGTAAAAAATATTATCGTATCAACGTATAAAATTGAAATATTTACTATAAAACATCAACATAACATAAAATTGATAATCAGATAAAAATGGTGAATAACTCAAATAACCTCTCTAATGGTCTAAAAAGATCTTTTCACTATTAGTATATAAAACTAAAATCCTGAACTTATACCATATATAATACGTACCTCTCAAGAAAATACGCGAAGGGTAACATAACTAGACCTCCCACGATGTGTCGATAAGTTACATAGACATGTGGATTCATTCCATGATTGAATGAAGCTTGAGTAATGAAATACAAAATAGTGTAGCAAATTTGAACCAAAATCATAAGAAGATGAGGTTTGAACTTCTCCATAGCCAATATATCCCTTTGGAGAATCTCTTCTTTTTTTTTTTTACAAAATGACCACACTTTACTAGTATTTAAAAATAGATAATAAATGTGGAATTAAGAATGGGGTTCTATTCCTCCAATTTCTTAAGAGATGGGATCTTGTTCTTGATTAAGCACATATTCTTGAGGTGAAATATTTTTCTATACTTTTCTCAAATGAGAATAGAATATGTTTCTTCTTGTCGTAATATAAAGAAGAAAAAATAAAATGAGAGGATTTTTAAAGAAGAGACACAATTATTTTTGAATATTTAATGAGAAAGGGAACAAAAAGGGAGTGCAAGATTGTAATATATACACACACTTTTGACCTTTTTTTATCAATAGTATTAGCACTATTTTTGTAGTTTCTCGTTCTTCATTTTTAATTTTTACATATATTTATTATACTTTAGTTATTGAACTAATTTGTTCTATATTGTGCAGTGTTCTTTATTTTATATTATTTATTATTGTTACTGTTCTCATATATGTATTTCCTTTTTCAAACTGTTTAAAAATGATCTTTTTTAAGTCGAGAATATAACAAAAAAATCTTGTTATCTTTATGATTTAGGAATAACATTTTTGTATATTCTATCCTTCCTAAACTCCACTCGTAAAATTATAATTAGTATATATGTGTGTGCAATCCTATATCACCAAAACACTAAGAATTTTTTAAACAATAGAAACAACATCAAGTGCTTTGATCAGCCCATTTTCAAGCTCCACTCCAATAAATTAACATAATATAAGCATTAAAATAAACAAATTATAGAATCAATGATTAGTTATTATATCATTTTTTTTTTTAAAAAATGGGGCTGAGGAAGGGAAAATGGGGTGGGGGAATTAAGGGAATCAAACCCTCATCAACAATGTGATAGTTCAGATAGTCAACCGAATGAGCTATTAAGATTTCCCCATTATATCATGGGAAAAATAAGTTAAAGGTAAAAAAACTTTTGTACGTTTATAAACTTTTGAATTCCCTTATTATTATACGCTAACATCCTCGACAGATATTCCAAAACTCATCAACACTTGTAAAAATCCCTTCAAGCTCCATCCGACCGATGGAATGAATGAGAACTAATCAGTATCAATAAAGATTCAATGTTCTTTTGGAGTGCTTCTACTATATTTTGTCAATGTTCTTTGAGATTGTAATATATACACACACCCTTTGACCTTCTTTTTACCAACAGTATTAGCACTAGTTTAGTAATTTCTTGATCTTTCATTTTCAGTTTAGTAATGACATCCTCGATAGTCACTTTAAAACACATCAACATTCGTGAAAATTCCTTTATGAAATGAATGAGAATTAATCATTATTAATAGAGATTCAATATTTTTTGGAGTGCTTTTATTATATTTTATTAAAACGATTAATAGAGATTCAATATTTTTTTGAAATGCTTTTAAGAAGATGTGCTGCAATTGAATCCATGGACATTATGAAAGCACTTATTCTCGACACATATTTTAGAATGCATTAATGACAGTAAACGCAACATGATTAATTAAAGATGAAATTTTGATTAGTTGACTCTCTATGTGAGCACTGAAAAAAAGCATATGTTGTTGCCAGCAATTAAAAAAATATCATAAATGCTGATTCTTTAAACTTATTTTTATATAAAAAAAATGTCCTAAAAGCTAAATCTAATGTGAAACACAGAGAATTTATGATAAGGTGAAGATGAGATAGTAACTTCGAAGAATTGATGCTACAACTAATGTGTGTGATAGTATGGATATAATTTTTTCACGTATAATTAAAAAGTTTTGAATTTGAGAATTGAATTTGGAAAAAAAAATTCATACTGGAGAACGCCTCTTCTTTAATGAATCTTATGCAACACAAATTTGAATTTAGACAAATTAATAAGTATCAAATACCGAATGATTTCACCTCAACAAGAATTGATGCTTAATAAACAAGAAATTGAGAAATTTATATCTGTGGTGGAAAAAGAATGGTGTTACATTTTTCCTAATTTAGTAGGGAAATTGTAGCCAACCAATTTTTGTTTCCCTTTATATTGGTTTAGGAACATAAGGAAAAGGAAACACATCCCTTTTTTTATATTTTCATTATTTTTGTACAGTATTTTGTCTCTTTTCTTTATAATCGAACACTTAACTAGTCACTAGATAGATAGATATGTTAGCTTGACAAATATGTATTTTGATTGAAAAAAAAAACCTAAATTACATGCACTACCACCATTATTTTACAAAAATTTTGCTACCACTTACCAACACAAACGCCAAATACTTCAACCCACTAAGATTTAAATAGATGAAAAAAGAACTACCATTACGTATGTTAGAATTTGAACTTTCTTGACCCGATAGTCTAAATCACCTCTTATATCCACAAGGTAGAAGTAAGGTTACATACACATCACCCTCTCCAAACCTCACTTATGAAATTACACTAAGGATGTTGGCATTGTTAAAATTGAACTCTAAACATCCTCCAAAAAATATTACGGTTTCACTTACACAGTAACTATTTTTTCGACTGTACAGAGTTAAAAAGTGTCTATTTATGAATTTAAGTTGCACCAACAAATTGATGTGTCTTCCAAATTCAAGCAGATGCAGCAAATTTATAAGAGCACCACTAGAAAGATTGAACGCAAGAACCAACAAATTAAATAAGTAAAAGTTGATAACTTGACTCGTTCTCTTTTTTTGTGGGACTATTGATAACTAAATCAATTTCTTTTAAGAAGTGATAATTTATCAGCAACAGAAAAAACAAGAAAACAAAAACGAAGCTACAAAGTTGGGAATTTAACCAGTGTAAAATTGCAAAATACAAAGCTTACAAGAAAATCGTCGAAGGGCTATGGGATGCTGCAAATGATCACAGAAAAATTGAGCACATCTCCCAATATCTCATATCCCTTTAACCTGTTTTCGTCTTGGGGGCCTTCTTCTTTGCATGGGAGGATCTCTTGGGCATAGAGTTCTTCATGCCAATGAAAAAGAACAGTGCGCCGAGGAGTGCCAAACTCTGTCAAAAAAGAATAGCGTAACATACACAACTAAATAAATACTTGCAGAATTTCATTCTGAATGGATAATTTAAAAAGAAATCTGTTGAGTTACCTGAGTAAACTTGACAAAAAGTTGAGCAAACTCTTTCTTGCTCACATCATAATTGTAGAAGTCGTATAAGACAGGAGTAGCGATGGCCTGATGCAGAACCTTCATTGAGAAACAGCAAGATGAAGATGAGGTCAGTAGGATGAAACGAGCAAAGTTCAAACAATCCACATGTTTTAAACTTGCTTAGCCTCTTTAAAAGTGCCACTGGGTGTGCTTCAAATCCTTCAAAAATAGTGCATTTTTGGAGGATCTGATATGGGTGCTGTAACACCTTTGGAGAGTCCGAGCAACATAGATTTTAAAGAAATTACAAGAATTTTGTGAGCAAATAGTAAATACACACCAGGATTATAGCTCCAAGAGAGCTACCAAAGACAAAGAGAAGGCTTCCAAGACTCTTCATGATTATGGCCCCCAAAATAAGATGTTTCATCTGTGAACGATATCTCAATAATTAGACAAAACAAATGGGACAACTGCTAAAACCAAATTCAAACAACCAAAAGCAAAAACCAAAGTAATTATTACCTCAACGTGTGGGACTTGAAATCCAGTATGTGTTGCGACATGCTTTGATAAAACATCAAACTTAGGTTTTAGTGCTTTTGCTGCTGACCCACCATCAACCCCAAAGTCATTGAACCTATAAACAGCAGTAAAATAAATATAAGATATAAAGAACTCAAGATGTTATTCTTTTATAATCTACAATGTCTTGAAACAAGCATGAAATATGCAGAAACAATTGTACACAAATTTGAAGAACATCTGTCAATTGATAAACTAAAATTCCGGTAATTCTCTATAAATAAGCTTACAGCTTTGCTATTTGAAAAGGTAATAAATCTATCAAGTTCCCAAGGGCATATATGTGAAATCATAGTGAAGGGTAGCATGATTGAACCTGATTACTATCACCAAGTATAAATATCTCTACAACATTTGTGTGACTATTTTCTCCTCTTCAAAAACTACTTATGCATAAAGAATAGGAATACAACTTGCTAGCTATTATAACAGATCGTAGCATTGCACCATTATGTCATGAAAACAGTATTATCTACGAGCAAAGAGATTGTTATGTAGATAGAGAGGAACAAACACGCTAGTTCAACCAAAGGGTACTTAAAATTTACTACCAAATTAAGGAATAAGTATAAGCTAAAAGTCTAGAAGAAATGAACTGATCAAAAGCCATAAGATCATATTCTAAAACTTCAGCTCCAAATCCAATCTATTAGTTCATCCAACAACAACATTACCCCAATGCCTCAAAGGCTCCCGCCCATTGCGGGGTAAGGAAGGGTCGGATGTACGCAGTCTAACCCCTATGTTTAAAAACATAGGGCGACTGTTTCCGGATGACCCATGATGAGCATCGAAAGTTACATTGACTAACTGCTACTTCACAATTGAAAGAAACGCAGACAGTTTAAAGAGCCATTTTGTTTTATTCCAACATTACCCCAAAGCCAAAAAATAATGAATCTTTGACTCCATCCAAGATTGAACTCCTTAGATACTGATTCGAGACAAGTAGAAAACCCATCTTTCTCTAAAGCACACAATATCCACACAGCAAACCAAATAACAGTGATACCAAACTCAATGAAACTTAATAGAACATAGCATTGCATGAACATTGAAACTCCATAGAAAAACACTGAAACAGAGAACTAAAACAGAGTATAATTGAACAATTAGCTTATCAAAAGCCACATGTACAGATTCTAAAACTTCAGCCACAAATACAGATTACTAGTTCACCCAAATACAACTAGATCCATATCTAGCTTTGTTTAAAGAGCAAAATAAACCATACAGCGAACCCAATCATAGCTATGAAGAACTAAATGCAACTCAAATAATACTACACCAAACTTGTACAAACATTGAAACTACATTAAAAGAATACAGTAACAAGGTAGAGTTTAACAATTCACTTATCAAAAGCCACATGATCAAATTCAAAAACTTCAGATCCAAATCCAGACTACTAGTTCATCCAAATCCAACTAGATCCATATCTAGCTTTGTTTAGAGAGCAGAATAAACCATACAGCGAACCAAATCATAGCAATAAAGAACTCAATGCAACTCAAATAATACCACATAAACCTGTACAACCATTAAAACTTGTACAAAAAACATAGAAACAGCGTTAAAACATACTAGAATTGAACAATTAGCTTATCAAAAAGCCACAATGATCAAATTCTAAAACTTCAGACCCAAATACAGTTTACTAGTTGATCCAAATCCAACTAGATCCATATCTATCTCTGTTAAAAGGGCACTTTAAACCATACAGCAAACCAAATCATAGCGATAAAAAGCTTAATGCAGTTCAAATAATACTACATAAACTTGAACAATCATTAAAACTGCATAAAAAGACAGAAACAGAATGTTAAAACATACTAGAATGGTACGTTAGTTTATCAAAAGCCACAATGATCAAATTCTAAAACTTCAGCTCCAAATCCATCTAGATCCAAACCTAGATTTACTTAAAGAGCACAACAAACCATGCAGCAAACCAAATCATAACAATAAAAAACTAAATGCAGCTCAAATAATACTACATAAACGTGTGCTATCATTGAAACTGCATAAAAAGACGCAGAAACAGTGTTAAAACATCTAGAACTGAACAATTAGTTTATCAAAAGCCACAATGATCGAATTTTAAAACCTTCAGCTTCAAATCCAACTAGATCCCACACAGCTTCCTTTTTAACACTAAACCATACAGAAAACAAAATCATAGTCATGAAGAACTCAATGCAGCTCAAGTAATACAACACAACCATTGAACCTGCATTGGAAAAAAAAACCACCGAAACGAAACAGATCTGAACAAGCTGCTTATGAGTTTCTTACTCTTGATAAGCGGAGAGAACGAAGACTGATACAAAGAGAAGCCTCCCTAAGAACGATAACAACGCCATTACTGTAAATTCAGAGCTTTCTCTCTCTAGAAAACAACAAAGAGATTCAAAGATAGAGAGAGAAACGAGGAGGAATTCTACTTCTTCGAATTGTATTTATTTATAAAAGAGATGAAATTCTTTTTTTTCTTTTTTCAAATTTTTTGTATTTTCCCTCCTATGCCGCGCTTGTAAGTAATTTGAAGTTTACTTTAGCAAACTCTCGCGCGTACAGCAAAAGTGTATACTCGCTTTATGAGTACGCTGCTTAAGGGACACGTTTCATAACCAATAGGATTTGGTTAAATGATGTATCAATTAGTGACGTGGCGGATGGAATGAGCGAGTGCGAACCAACTACAAGTGGAGCGATTGGTGAGTACTTTAAAAAAAATCTCTTGAGGAAAAAGTATTTTGCTCTTTTTTATTGGAGAAAAGTAAAAGTAAAAAAAATTATATACTCTTTTACTTTAAAATGAAAAGGCTCAATCACATTAGTAGGCGTGACAACAAAGATGTGGTGCAGCAAATGTGGTTATTTTTTTTTAATTAAAAGGTTTTGAATTTGAGTTTTAGGAATGAAAATATCTTTGATAAGGAGTACTTCTCTCAAATGGAATCCTACGTAGCATGAATTCAAATATATTTGAGCTTTAATTTGGACACCAAATGAAAAATTAAAAAAAAATCCTAGGATGCGTGGATTTTAATTTAAAAAAATTCTAATCGAATCTTAGCTACCACTTATTTGGCCATAAAAAATACTTTTTCCTACAAAATAATTTTTATTTTATTTGAAAAATATATTTACTTATGAAAATTTAAATTCAGTTGCACACTTAAAAATAGTGTAAAATTTAATACATTCATGCATTATTTTCTCTATCACCTTCTACCAGATGACCCCTTAGTGATTTGTTAGTTTTCACTTTAAATCTGATTTAGAAATACAAATTGTAAATTGTATTACATAAATATTAACATGTAAGAACCTATTTAAATTGATGTATTTTAGATGTTTTTAAGTAATATTATAGTGTTTGAGCAAGAAAATTTTAAAATATATTCAAGTATTCATATTTGAATCAAATAATAAAAATAAATCAAATGTCATACTCATAATCCATCCAAACAAATTACAGATCGTGTTGATTTAAGTTAATTCATAGAATACATAACCAAAAACGTTTTATGAATAAATGTGTCATTTATACATAAAATGTATTTGTCAAATGCATTTTATGAACAAATATGTCGTTTACACATAAAACACATTTGTCAAATGGTTTTTATGAACAAATGTGTCATTTATACATAAAATGATTTTGTCAATGCATTTTTTTAACTTATGTGTTATTTACACATAAAACGCATTTAAACGCATTTGGTAAATACGTTTTATGAACAAATATGTTATTTACATATAGAACTCATATATCAAATTCATTTTATAGAGGTGATAATTAAACAACAACAACATACCCAGTAAAATCTCACAAGTGGATTATGGGGAGAGTCGAGTGTACGCAGATCTTACCACTACCATAGAAGTAGAGAGGCTATTTTCTATGAACCCTCACTCATAGAGGTGATAATTAACGTATTAAGAATTAATACATTAATAAAAAAATAATATAATTAATACGTTAATTATCACCTCTATAATGAGAGAAATAAATTAAAAAAAGAAATTGGCATTCAAAGATAAAGACTTTTTATATCAATTTTAACTTATAATTTCTTTTTGAGAAAAGTCTTTAAGTGTGTGCTGTGGACTTCCAAACTCTGGAAAATTTGTGTTAATTTCCAGAAATTTCTTTTCACCAAACAATTTATTCAAACTTGGAATAGCCACCTTGCTTGCCTTCATGGTATGTTTGTTTAAAAAAAAAATCTTTCAAAAATTCCCTGAATATTTTATAAGTGTGTATGGGCATACAAGTCTGATTGCTCAATTTAATGTATGTATTTTTAAAGACCAATTTATTAAAACTTAGACTAAAAACTTGGATCAGCCACCTAGCTTGACCTTTTCGATATATTTATTAGAGTTTCTTTGAATATTTTCCCTTGATATTTTTAAATATTTGTTACGCCAAAAAAATGATCGACTTTTTTAAAAAAATGAAAAATTCAGTTTAAAACTCAATTATTTTGAGAAAAACTAATTTTTTTTAAATTTTAAAGGAAAAAACAGAGTCGCCACCTAATTTTGC
>JAABOM020000075.1:269105-341459 GCA_011800125.2 Solanum clarkiae | reverse complement strand
TAGGGGCGCGTGTAGTCACGCGCCCGGATTTAAAATTAAATTATTATTATTATTATTATTTTTAAAAAAAATTATTTAAAAATTGTTAAAAAATAAAAATAAAATCACGATAATTAATTTGACCCCGTGGAGGGTAAAATTGGGTGTCAACAATATTTATTAAGTAGATAAATTAACTATTTTAGTTATGTTTAATAGAAAAACTTATACAAAAATGTTTAAAATGTTCTATTAAATATAGCATAATTCAAGTATTAAATAAAATATATTGCTAAATTTAAAAGGTTGTCAATATATTCACTTTTAATTTACTATATCGAATTAAGAATATCTTTAAAGATATCTGTGATACGATCTTATAGAATATGTATATGTTAAAATTGAAATAATTAATTATGAAACGTTCAAATAATAATTGTTAATTATCTTTCTTCGTGGTGAAGCAGACATGCATGAGCATGACCTCTTACACTTAAGGTTGCGTTTGGACAACGTAAGATAATGTTGTATTATAATATGAAAATTGAATAACACCGAGATTATAATATGGATTAAAAATAATCAGATTATTAATTAATCAATATATATTTAGTTTTCAACCATTGCAATCTGATCTATATTAGTTTGGTATTATTTCCCCAAACATTTTCTTGATGTTATTTCCAAATGCTTTGTAAAGATTTTTTTTTTCAAACAATTACGTGAAAGATTTATCTTCCTCTCAATATATAAGAGTTCATGATCTTATTGAGAGGATATGATCATCGAGTAGCAAATTTCTTTGATAATTATTAAATTCTGATATTCAAAAATCACATCTAGTTTTATCAGAAGTTCATGATCTTTATTTTTTTGATGATAATAAAATTCTGATATTCGAAAATCACGTTTAATTTTTTGGTGATCGATCCTTGTGTAAATAATAAATGAAACATACATATGATTAGAAAAGTTAGTTAATACAATAATCTATCCTATTAATCCCATCATCTCCATGAGATATCATCATTCAAATTGAAAAACTATTTTGGATGCTTATAAAAGCACTTGCTTCCATGAAAGAGTAAACTAACTAGAGTTATGATAGAGTGTTGAGTACTAGACAAAAAGGAGTTGCTCAGATGATAATTAACACCTTTAACTTTTAATTAGGAGATTATGAGTTAGAGAAAAAAATAGTGGGAGCTCCATCCTTGGGAGGAGTATAAAAAAAAGAGTGACAATTACTACCTTCTTCATTCTAAATCATGAGTTTCATGTTTGAATACTAATATGAAATCATGTTTTTAGTAAGAAATACTTTATCTCAAGATGAAATTTTGATATGTAATTTTGAATTCAATCAGATTTCAATGTATACATCAAATATCGAGGTGAAAATTGCATAATAATAAGCCCTTCTGATTAATTAGATCTTTCCTCAAATTTTTTGCATAAGATGAATTTTAGTACATCAAGCTGTCCTTTATATCAAAGTTGAAAAAAAATTAAAAAAATTGAGAATGAAATTCAGTGCTCCCACATCGTTATGCAAGAAGTGTGTAGGGGAAGTAGGTGAATATAAAATGGAAAAAAGAAATCAATTAAAAAGTTAAAAAGGGTCGGTTGGCTAAATATGCCACTCTCGCCTGCGTGGTGGGTGCTGTATGGCTATCAAGACATATGGCCGACATAATTTGTGGAACCAAATAGGGTTGGCCCGCTGGCCGACCCTCCAACACTATTTGATAATATATTATTGATGAATGAAAGAAGTTAATTGTATTGGTATATTTTCATTATAATTACATTTGTGCATGTATAGAAAGAAAGAGATGAGAGAGGCACCGTAATTGCAATCAAAATTAATTAAATTATGAATTATAATTAATTTTAAATTATAACTATAATATTTAATTAACTACTATAACTATAATATCTAATAACATTTTTGTGGGCTGATTTTGGCACCCATTGAGCTAGAGGTAGTGCCAAGTAAACACACTCTCAAATGAACCCTTTCCTTTATGGAAAAATGATGTGATACTCTTATTCTTTTTAATTTATTGAAAAGTTACATTTTCTTTGTTTTATTTTACGTGATATATTTTAATTTTGTGATGTGTTTATTTTTTTTTTTTTTAATAAAAATTTTGATTCGGCTCCTTGTGTAAAACATTTTGTTTCCCACTTTCTGAAAAAATTGCATACGAAACGACATCGTTGTACGATCAAAAAGCAAAATAACTTTTTTATCCTGTCTCTCGCGCCAAAAGTTCTTTAAAAAGAACCCCGCGAAAATTAACCAGAAGGTAAAAATCTATTAGCGCCAAAAATTTCATTTCATACAAAAAGAGAGCAAAAAGAAACCTTATGAATAATCTTTCAGAAAAAAACTCTAGATCTTTTTCTAGCTTTAATACTTAATTATTTGAGCAAAATCAATGGAAGTGGATGCAAATGTTGAAGATAATGAGCAGAAAATCAAGATGATTCGTTCAATTATCGGTTCTGAAATTCCAGAAAGTGAAGTTCTCGATGCCCTTTTACAGAAAAACAACAATCTAGAAGGAGCTATTAACCATTTGCTTGATTCTTCGCCGCCATTGACAGTTCACAAGACTGTTACGAGCACTGGGGTAAGGATTTCTGCTCCGATAAAGCAAGAGAATGGGGAAGAATCATTGGGTTGTGGGTTAAAAGTTAAAGAAGAACCTGATGTGGGTGTCGATGAAAAACGGGAAAAAAAGGTTTTTGATGAGTGTGGAGCAAAAGTGTCTGTTGGTAAATGGGATTTGGGCTGTCAAATGGTTAATGGGTTGAAAGTTAAAGAAGAATCTGATGTGGGGTTTGAGGGGAAAGTGCAAAAAGAGGAAACGAAGAAGGGTTTCAATGTTCGGGATTTAGAAAAAGAATACAAAGGATGGCTTAAGTTGCCTGAAAACAACCCACAAATCGATACACAGAAGCCGAAAGGAGAAGAGAAACTTGAAATGGTAAAGTTCAAAGAAGAACCTGTGCTTCTTGTTGAACCATTATCAACAAGGCCTTTGTCAAAACAAGAATACAACAGACTGAATAGTAGTAGTAGTTACAGGGAAATCGGGGGAATCAAAGAAAAGATGGGAATTGAGAAAAATAGTCTTAGTGCTGTTGTGATTGAGGATGGTGATTTCCCTGAAGATTCTGATTGGTTGTTAGTTGGGAGAACTGTTGTTACTGGGCTTTCAACTACAAAGGGGAGAAAATTGGAGAATAATGAGATTGTTCATTTTTCATTTCCTCAGTCTGGGGGTAGTAAGCATAGTTCACAGTGGGGTGGGTCAAGAGCTGCTATTACTGCTGCGTCATCCATCGTTAGGTTCTCGACTAAACGATCGGGGGAGGTAAACATGAATTCAATCATTATGATCCTTGTTTTAGTATTGAGTCTGTTATTCTTGATGTAGTTTGCTAAAGTCTCCCTTTTTATGTGGTTAAATCTCTTAAGTTTACTTTATTGTGAATGTATTCGTGTAGAAGTCTTGATTTTTGGTGTTGAGATTGTATTGATGTAATCAATTGTTAGGCTCTCAAACGTGTATTCAATCATAAATGATCCTTGTTTTAGTATTTACTCCTATTAATCTTGTTATAGTTTGCTAAAGTTTCTCTTTTTTTGGTAAAATCTCACAAGTATACTTTATTATGTACTGAATCTTGATTTTTGGTGTTGAGATTTTATTGATGTAATCTATTAGTTAGTTCTTTGTTTTTGACGTTGAGATTGTATTGATGTAATCAGTTAGTAAGTTGTTGACCAAACTATTGGGAGAGGTAAACTTGAAATCAATTATTGTATTATTTGTTATTGCTACTTGTCTTGTTTTCAACATGGTTTTTTTTCACTATTGTATTTGCTTTACAAATTTGTTTTAGTGTATTCTTTACTTGAGTTGAGGGTCTATCATAAGCAACCTCTTTACCTTCACGAGGTAAGGATAAGTTTGTGTATGCGCCACCCTTCTAGAACCTACTTGTGGGATTTTATTGGGTATGTTGTCGTTGTTGATTTAACATTTATGAAATTTTAATATTTTCTCATATATACATTATGTATATAGGTTCTATGTGGAGAATATTGGGTTTGATTGAATTTCACGCATAAATACTTTATCTGCCACTGCTAGTACTGAATTGGTTCATCCTCATTCTGTCATGTATTGATTCATGTGAAAATCGTGCTCTTTTTATGCTGAGATCATACAAATCATACTCTTATGTATTTTTTTTTCCGACTGCATAGATTGGGCGTCTTCCAATGGAATGGGGAAAGTGCCTCATTCCACTTGTAAATTCTTCAAAGGTAAAGGTTCTTGGTCGATGCGTTGCTGCGCCTGTAAATCTGTCCCTAATGCAGGAGCTTATGTTGTATGTAAGGTAAAGACATACTTTCTTTGCTGTTTTGTGCCTTTGACATTAATGAAATCAAGTTGAAAATCAATCCTATACAAAACTAATGTGTTCCTTCCTATTGTGCTCATTTTCTGTTTTTCCCCTTACAGTTTCTACATTCACCACTCGGTGTTTACAAGCTGTGATAAGTCATCATGGAGGCTGGATTCTCCCTCACAAATTGATACAACAACATATCCACTACTTACTCTGTTCAAGTTACTCAAAGTGAAACCCTTTCAAAATGTATGTTAGATAGTTCATTTTTTAATGGCTGGAAATAGTTCAAAGCTCCTTCTAGTTTCTCACTGATGTCTTTGTTCTCTTTTACTGATGTTATGCAGGCTGAGTTCACCCCAGATGAGCTTGATTCTCGCAAACGTCTTTTCAATTTAGACGTGCGTTATTCTAGTTTGTATTGTCTTGCACTTGTTTCTTAATTCAAGTTGCCAAGTTCTCAATATTTAGAAGCATGAATAATAATCTGTATGTTGATTGTTTTTCTGATATGTACAAACTGTATGTTGATTATACTGCCCCAAAAGATTGTTCAGTTAAGCTGGTTGGACAATGTTTTGGAAACACTTATTTTTCCTAAAAAATGTTTTTGGAAGTTTATATTTTAATGTTGAAGATTTATGAGTGTTTTGTGCATGGAAGAAATTGGATGAAAAATTGCACCTAAATACTTGTCAAATTTAATTTCTTTTTTTCAACTTTTCTTACAAGAAGCAACAACCTATATGACTTAATTATGTTTTGCAAAAATTGCACAAACAAACCTTACTTTCATTATTGCTCCCATTAATTTTGCACCTTGATTGGTATGCCCTTTTACCCTTTGCTCAAAACCTTTTTATACTTGGTAAAACAACAGTAAAACAGAAAAAAAAGTAGATTGTCACTGATGTTTTGCTTATTGCTTACAGTCTGATTCAAATGAAGCTGCTTCAGTGTTATCAATTGCAAAACGAAGAAAGGGCTGCCAACAGTGTTCAGAACCAAACAAGGATGAGCAAGAAATCTCTGAAGCATCTATTAACAAACTTGTTGGTTCTGTAGACATGTATGACTTGAAGGTAAAATGCATGAACATGCTTCTTTTTAGTGAACTGAATGAGATGATGCTGACTGCGTATTAATCTTGCTACTCACCGGATCATATCTTTTACGTTGTATAGGAGATGGAAGCTTCCGATACACTTATGTGCAGCCTAAGGCCTTACCAGAAGGAGGCTCTTTACTGGATGTCAGAATCAGAGAAAGGAGCTGGTGTAAAGGAAGCATCAAAAACTCTTCATCCATGTTGGGCAGCATATCGGATATGTGAAGAGTAGGCACTTTCTTCACTGAATTAGACATTGCAAATAAGAAGGAAAAAAAAAGTCACAGATGTCCTATGGTTAAGATAATGTTGTTATTGTCAGCTCTTTAAACATAAATGACTAACCGAACTTCTCCAACAGGAGGAAAATATATGTCAACATTTTCTCTGGGGAAGCAACTACTGACTTCCCAACTGCATCAAACGCAACACGTGGAGGGGTGGGATACTTTCTCACTTACCCTTCTCTTAGTTGTCTTACATTGACATGATCTGGTTCTTCTGTTAGTTAATTTGTTGCTTTATGTGTTCCTCTTACTGCAAGTTATTTTTTTTGTTCTTCTGTTAGTTGATTTGTTGCTTTATGTGTTCCTCTTACTGCAAGTTATTTTTTTTTTTTACATTATTCTTTGTTTATCTGAATCAATTTGATCTCTGCAGATATTGGCAGATGCTATGGGGCTTGGAAAGACTGTGATGACAATTGCATTAATACTAGCAAATCTGGGTAGGGGTAGCCCTGATGATCAGGAAATTGTCTTGGAAGACTCAGATGAAACTGAATGTGTAACAAAAAGAATCACTTATACTGATACAGAAGTCTCAAGAAAAGCAAAAGGTGGCACTCTCATTGTCTGTCCTATGGCATTACTTGGTCAATGGAAGGTAAGTCACAAAACGACCAATGAGATGTCCTGTATTTTTTCCCCATGTTTGCTATTAGATCTCTGTTATCACATAGGTACTTTGTTATCAAATATTGCACTAAATCCCTGTTTATTTTTGAATGCCAGGATGAACTTGAAGCACATTCAAAACCTGGTAGCGTTTCAGTTTTTGTTCATTATGGCGGGGACAGAAGTAATGATCCTAGAGTGATAGCAGAACAAGATGTAGTCCTAACAACTTATGGTGTCTTGAGTGCAGCTTATAAGGCTGTAAGTAGTAATATATGACATTTAGTTTGACATCATCCGTGTCGCCAGTACTGTTGTTTTGATAACAGCTTTGTTGTTGCTCAGAATAATGAGAATAGCATATTTCATAATGTTGATTGGTACCGGGTGGTTCTGGATGAGGCACACACCATAAAATCCTGGAAGACTCTTGGTGCACAGGCTGCTTTTACTTTGTCAGCACATTGTAGGTGGTGCCTTACTGGTACTCCTCTTCAGGTATGTCACAAAAATTGCATGGTTATACTGGCAACTGTCTAGTGATCTGCTAAGCTTGATATTCTTAAGTTCATTTGCTTCACAGAATTTTTATAATCGAAATCACTGCTAATTGTTATCTCATCCAACTTATGAATGAAATAAGTGTTCGATGTCTTATGATTTGTATTGATATTATAATTAGTAATTGCTGCAGAATAATTTGGAAGACCTTTACAGCCTTTTATGTTTCTTGCACGTTGAGCCATGGTGCAACTGGGCATGGTAAGTTTAGGTTAATTGATTCTATTTATTTTGTTATATGTATGTTGGTGGAATTAGAAAGTTTTGAAATGTCAACTTCTCTGCCCCTTGTCTATCTGTTAAACGGTTCGTGTAACACGACTGAGGTAGTTCTGTTTTCCTGTTTGCGCCTAATTTAGGTGGAACAAGTTAATACAGAGACCTTATGAAAATGGTGATCAGAGAGCTCTAAAATTGATCAAGGCCATCTTGAGACCACTGATGTTGAGGAGAACAAAGGATACCAAGGACAAAAATGGAAGGTGCTTACTCTATTTTTTTCTTCAAATCTTCTTTATCCTGTCAGATGATGCAAACATTGTACTCTTTTGAAATCAGGGCAATTCTTGTTCTCCCTCCAACCGACATTCAAGTCATTGAGTGTACACAATCAGAAGCTGAACGTGACTTCTATGATGCTCTCTTCAAGAGATCTAAAGTACGAATGAAAATCTTATTCTTTCCATGTAAAAACTGAATTTGTTAAAAAACTTGTGTTATTTTACTTGAAATGATCATCATTGTTGCTGATGGAATGTACACATTATACTTTTGTTTTTGGTGCCAGGTTCAATTTGATCAGTTTGTGGCACAAGGAAAAGTTCTTCACAACTATGCTAATATTCTTGAATTACTACTTCGATTGAGGCAGTGTTGCAACCATCCTTTCCTTGTGATGAGGTTAAAATCAGTCTCAATCCAATAAACTTGCTATAATCTAACCTATGTTGCTCGCACCCTTCAAAAAATGTTGTCGGATCTTTCAAAAGTGCGTAGCTTTAGGATGATTCAACACACATAACAGTAGTTTTGAAGAGTTTGAGCAACCTAGAATATTACAACATAGCTTGTTAGTTCCCTCTGAAATCTAATGCTATATATATATATTGCTTGTAATGTGCAGCCGAAGTGATAATCAAGAATTTGCAGATTTAGACAAACTAGCAAGAAGGTTCTTGGAAACAAATCCTGATTCATCAACACAAAAAGCACCTACACCAGCATATGTAGAAGAAGTTGTTGAAGGAATTCAAAATGGCGAAAATATAGAGTGTCCCATATGCCTTGAGTCAGCAGATGACCCTGTGCTAACACCATGTGCCCACAGAATGTGCAGAGAATGCCTTCTTTCAAGCTGGAGAACTCCAACAAGTGGACTTTGCCCAATTTGTAGGCAAATGCTAAAGAAACATGAGCTATTCAGATGTCCTTCTGCAAATCGGTTTCGAGTTGATGTTGAGAAGAACTGGCAAGTATCTTCTAAGGTTTCAAAGCTGATGGATTGCTTAGAACCTATAAGAAAATCTGGTGAAAAAAGCATTGTTTTTAGCCAATGGACTCTATTTCTTGATCTTTTGGAAATCCCACTCAAGAGAAAGCAAATTGGTTACTTGAGGTTTGATGGGAAATTGTCACAAAAACAAAGAGAAAGGGTCTTGAAAGAGTTCAGTGAGACAAATGAAAACACAGTAAGTAGTACCACCCATCATCCATGTTATTCTGACTCTACAAAAATGCTTGTCTTATCCTCAAAAAGTAGTGCATTTTTGGAGAGTCGAGCAAATACATCCCTTGTCGGATCCTCCAAAATGAACTACTTTTGGAAGATTCGACAGGCATCCAATGTCATTTTCTCAATACTCTGAGCAACACAGGATACCAATGCACTATTCAAATTCTTGAATCTTTTGCTTAGCTCTTTTAAATCCTAACTTTTTGAAATTTCATTATTTTTCAGATTTTGTTAATGTCACTAAGAGCCGGAGGTGTTGGCTTGAACTTAACAGAAGCTTCTAATGTCTTTCTCATGGTAAGTCTACACACATCAACCCCCACCCAAACCAAACAACCAAACGCCTTTTTTTACAGTCTTTTTTTAATGTTCTTGCTTTTAATAATTGCAGGATCCATGGTGGAATCCTGCAGTTGAGGAACAAGCAATAATGAGAATTCATCGTATTGGTCAAAAGAAAACAGTTCGTGTTAGAAGGTTCATTGTTAAGGTAAATATTCCTCTTCTAAACAAACACTTGATAGATTTAAGAAAAGGGGGCATTCAAACTCGTAGATGTTGAATCTTTTGACTTCATATTTTGAATCTTTTAGTGAAATTCTTGATTCCGTCATTGATAGAGATGTTCTTTATCTCTCTAAGCCTTCATATGCAAGATTTACATGTGTTGGTGAAAGATAGGTTGCAAGGATGCACGTTTAAATTCTAAGTGTAGAAGTTTTGACTTCGTCACTAACAAATAGGTACCTTATTTAATAGTTTGTGTTTATTTGGGCACATTTAAGTTCAAGAATAAAAATTAAAATCTTTTTACAACTTTGTGTTAACAATTTTGTTTAATTTATACATATTATTTATTTTGGTAAAATGGTGTATATATAGGACACAGTGGAAGAAAGAATGCAACAAGTGCAAGCAAGAAAGCAAAGGATGATAGTTGGAGCTTTGACTGATGAAGAAGTGAGGTCTGCTAGAATTGAAGAGCTCAAGATGCTTTTTAGATAATTGATTTTAATTTATTTGTAAAATTTTAATTATATTTATATTTATTTGGATGTAAAATTAGTGGAAGAAAATGCAAGAAATTTATGTCTAAGGGGTGGATCATTATTATTATTTATAGTATCAATCGTTTCACTTGAATTTTGTAAAGTATTTTTGAAGTAACAAACCAAGATAGATTTTAATTGTCTATGCTTTGGTTTTGCTTAGTGCAAATTTGAATCATATATTTTTTTTTCTCAATTTATATAATGTATTTTTTCTTTTTAGTTTGTCAAAAAAGAATAATATATTTTTATATTTAGCAATAACTTAATTTTGAAATGCTTATTTTATTCTTAATGAAATAATTTTTAGTTACACTATGATTTATTTCATTTTATAATTTTTAAAAAAGAGTTTCGTGTCAAGCCAAAGTAACTCATATGAATTAGGTAGATGGATTAGTATTTAATTGGATGTAAAATTAGTGTAAGTTTGAAGAAAAAAAAGAAACTAATGCTCCATGGTTAGATAAAATTGATTTTGTATTCATTCAATTTGGAATGGTTGAATCACAGAATGATGCACAGTAGATAATGCTACTTCTTAGATATAGCCAGACTTCAATCGGGGTGTAGGTTTTGGATTTGAGTCTCGAAAATGAATTTTTTTTTGATAGATAATGCTTCCTCTCGAATGGGGCCTTACAACTCAGATATAGTCGAAATCTAATTTGGATACCAAACACTAGGGGGAAAAAAAATCTGGATGGCCAAACGCCCTTTATATTTAAACCTGCGTACCTAATGCATATATAACCAATACCCACGTTACTAATATTGCATAACTCTATTCAACTGTGCTATTGGTTATACGGGAGCTGAAATGGCTTCATCAGAATCTGCTCATCTCTTTCATGTATGCATATGTATATGTATGTATCTATCTCCTTCTGCTTCTGGTTCTTCGTTTAATCGGTCCAATTTATTTCAATTTTGGTGTATGTTTTTGCATTTCACCGAACTGAATTTGGGAATTTTTGGTTCAATTTCTGGGCATTTGATTAGATCTATCAGTATGTTGTTGTATACTTGTCCATTTACATATTAATGATCTAGATTTGTTATTTAACTAAACTATAGTCTTAATCAGGTGTAATATATCTTTAACTATAGAAAAAATTTTAGTAAGAATTTTTCATATATAATAAATCAGCAGACTTAATTATAGCATATTAGTTCAACAAACAATGAATAGATGAGAAGATTTGCTTATTGACTTAACGAGCACAGTAATCAGAGTTACATAGTTCTAGAAAATGCAAACTGAGAGATTTAAACCTAATTACTGGATAATCTTAGTAAGAATTCTTCATATATAATCGGCTGAGTAAATTATAATATATCAGTTCAACAAACAATTAATAGATTAGAAGATTTGCTTATTGGCTTAACAAGTACAGTAATCAGAGTTACATAGTTCTAAAAAATGCAAACAGAGAGATTTTAACAAAATTATTGTATAAACTGTTATGAATGGAAATAGTGAGCTGGCCACCAATGTGGCAGAACCAATTGTGCCAGCTAGGCGCAGTACATGAGTGAAGAGGAAGCCAAAAAAATTAGAGGATTTCGAATTAAAGTTGGGATAAATGGCATGAAGGAATCAGAGAGCATGTGGGTAGCAGGAGTTAGTTATAAAAGAAGTGATAGCATTAGCAAAAAGGGGAGACTATTTTGTTAAGGGAAGTCTCTGAGCCTCTCATCCCCAATTCTAAGAAATCTGAGCTTCTCATCCCCCTTCTTCTCTATCTTATTTTACAGCATTGTATCGTTACTTTCCTTAGTTATTTTCCATGAAATTGAGTCAGTTGTAAGCCAGTCCTCTCTTCAAGTAATAGCAGTAGTATTTGGTGTTTTCACTGTTACATAATCTTAGTAAGAATTCTTCATATATAGTCAGCTGAGTTAATTTTATGACGATTATGATCTTGATTCTGATGACAGAAGTAGACAGATTTCCGGATCTTGTAGTGTTTCAAGTGGTCAGAAGAGAAATAAATGTAACATTCGAGGTTCTTTGATAGGTCCCTAAGTATTCTTCGTTTCAATAGAGATGCAAAGCAGCTGAAGAGTTGTATAGCCAATGCAGCAAAAACATGGTCCGAAAAGTAGGTAACACTGTATGCACCTCCTACGGCAGTCAGAGGCTCTGCTCTAGCCTTGCATTATGCAAACATGATTACTATGATAGAGAAGTTGCTTTGTTACCCTCATCTGGTTGGCTAGGAAGCTAGGGATGATTTATATCAGATGTTACCAACAAGCTTAAGAAGGATTTTATAGACTAGTCTGAAACTTGTATGAGTGATTTGGACATATATGATGTGGCTATTATGCATAATTGGATAGATAGGCTCAAGGATATACTAAAATGGCTCTCTTTGTTGGCACATAACATGATCAGATGGCTGAGTGAGCGCAATTTTGAGCAGCAGCAAATCATTAAAAGGATAAACATGCTCCTGCTTCAGACATTGTTTTTCGCTGATCGTGACAAGATGAAGGCATCTGTTTGTGAGCTTCTTGTTGGATTAAACTACATATGCCGGTATGAGCACCAGCAAAACGCGTTATTGGATTGTATCAACAGCTTCAGTTTTGAAGACTGCATGGAGTGGAAACTGCAACTTGGAGCTTCTTTCAGTTCTTGATCACATTGCTGGAATCAGGTAAATTCGTTATGGTAATTTCCTAATTTTCTGCATTTGTTTGATAGTTCAGAACAGCTTTTAACACAACATCAACATCAGAGGCCCAGACATTAATAATGTCCGCTTCTCCGGGTTTGATTCAAAGATTTTGCTGCAAGTTATTGAGCAATAGGGATATCCAAGGTACATGTTTCTGCACCTCCTCTAAATTGGGCAGTTTAGTCTGTAAATATATTTTATTATCAGAGAAAATTTATCAGTTATGTTCATTATGTAACGATTAAATAATTGATGGCTTGTTTCGACATTATTTGAACTACTACCCTGTATAATCCCATAAGTGGGATCTAGAGAGAGTGGTAAGTGGTGCATATGCATCCTTACCTCTACTTTGTGAAGGTAGAGAGGTGGTTTTCGATTGATCATGGCTCAAGTAAAGCATATAAAATCAGTATGAAAAGAGGAAATACTGTAGTGAAGAAGTCATGTTGAAAATAATGGAGAAAAGAACGGTAGGAACAACAAATAATATGAGCCAAAGCAAAGGAAACAACAAATAATAGTAATATCGAAGATAAAGATAGAAATAGTAATACAGATATGGGAAGCTAGACAACGCTAGAAGTGGAAAATAGAGATCAATAAGTCTTTTGTCTATCTTAAGCTAATATTTCGTCTTACCTAACAAAAATTGAACCAAAGAGCAAAAGACAAAAAGAAAGCAAAATAGACAATAAAGTCACAAAGAGTGGAATGCTTCCTTTGTCTTTCCTCAATATCATCCCTTCAATTATAGGATAATTCACCATCAAGATGAAAAATGAGAGGAACACTTGACCAAACAAATCACTCAATCTCCCTTCAAAAATCACTTTTTGAATAACTCCCCAAGTGAAGGAAATCATATTCAATATGACTAACGTAACCAAAGGGACAATTAGCATTTTAGATGCTTGAAAATCATAAATTCCCATTTGGTATCGCTTCAATTGTTCATCATCAACAACTTTACTTGTGGGCAAAAAACTTGCTTTTCTGAAGCCATATAACTTCAAGATTGCATCCAAAGTTCCATAGAAATAAGCGGTTATTGACTTTATCATCCATACCCTCCATTCATTCCACCATGTTCTCATTGTCCCTCCAGTGCTGACAACATCGCATAAGTATTTGCAAAGTGTTGACAAGAAGAGAAAAGAATATACAATGAACCATGGACTTGAGACCTGTGAAAATATAAGATAGTTACTATCGAAGTCTATTTCAAAGTTTCAATTTAAGTTCTATATATTGATAGTGGAATAGGAATTTTACGCTATCGGGTCATATAAAATATAACCATAATGAGTTAAGTTTTACAGACTGATGAGTAAAATAAAGCTTCACACAATCTGGTCACTTAATAGATAACTATAGGTAAATCTCTTGATTATAAGCACCAACTGAAAATCTAATAAAAATGGTACCTGACCTGCTATCACAGGTTAAAATTCGCTGATAGCATAGAAAAATCTTAAAATCGCCCGTGCATATGACTTAAATCCAATAGTAACTACATACTCTATTTTCAAGACAAACCATATCAATTCTCATGTATCTATTGGTTTGATGAAAAATCAGGTGCAGGTAAGCTTATGTCATATAGGAGACAAAGCTGAGGAATGATAGCTAAAAAACCAATCGAAACATGACACATACACTTTTACTTGTTGCAGCACATTTAAATTCACCGATCTTTCAAAATACTTTTGCATTATCAATGTATATAAGTTAAATCCTCATACCTTAGGGTAAACGGGAACGCCATTTAGGAGACAAAGCTGAGGAATGATAGCTAGAAACCAAGCTGGGAAGCAATAGAGAGGCTGAAAAGCCAGGTAAGCATAACACATTCTTTCAAGAAGAGGCATTCTTGATTTCAAGTCATAGATGAGGGGACAAAATCTTGAGAAAAGAACTTCCATTAGTCCAGAATTCCATCTTGTGCCTTGAACTAATGTGTCATTCAAATTTGTTGTACTACTGCCTAAAAATGCTGGCCTTGAAGGGTTATAGAACACAGATTTCCAGCCTTTGCAGTGCAGGGTGAAACCTGTGAGGTAGTCTTCCACCACTGAATGGTACAGGAATCCTATCTATATATATATATAAGTGAAGTCAATCAAAGTTAGCACAAATCTGATAGACTTAAGAATTGATAGGGTTATGCTAGAGGTGGCAAAGCAAAGTCAATACATTTCTTTAGGTAAATCGTTCGATTTAGTGGCAGAGTCAACGGATTCAAAATATAAAGAAGTAGACATGTGAAGAAGGCAAGAGAATTCAAATAATTTTGACCTTACATAGCAGTTTAATTTTAGGGAAATCCTCACCATCTGCTCTATATAATAAAAAACTATTTTTGACCTTATTAATAATGTAATTTTATGGCGGAAGGGGCTTAGATGGACCCCTTGCACCTTTAGCTCCTCCCTTGGCCCAACTACCTAAGTTAAAAGAGGTCACGTTGATTATCATAATTAACATGTTTGTTGACTTGATCCAATGGATTGAACTCGAAATGACCCATCAAATTATTGTGTCAAAATGTAACTCAAACCAAAGTATATAAAATAAAATTTGGAATTGGAATTACACAAATTTGAGAGAAAATATGCTAATAATTTGTTAAAATTACATTAGCATTCACATTCTATTTAGGGAAGATTGGTCATACCGGGGGTTGAGCTATGACCCATTATTTGGCCATTTTGACCCAAGAAACTGTGAAGGGGTCGGGTCATAAACCATTTATCAATTTGAGCCTTTTTGCTGACTCAAATTTGACCACTCCACCTATATGCCACCTTTAAATTATACATAATTAATTTCAACATTAATGTGACTGTTGACTTACCTCTTCTCCCCATTGTGATTCCTCTTCATAGGTGCAAGAGGCTAAAAATTTCGCTTCTTGGATCTTATCGTCAGCAAATTCCTTGATGATAGTGTCATATTGCTTATCATTAATGCTTGTAATAACAGTATTTAGAAACTCATTTGAGGAACCATAACACTTCTTCAGCTCAATAAGATCCATGTCTGATTAAAAAGTTAAAAAGAATTGTGATTACTTCAGAGTATATATGGAAAACAAATTTACTATATGAGTCAAATTTGTCAAGAATTACTAGAGAACATTTTCATGATTGATTTATAGCAAATTATGCTCTATCAATTCATCTTAACCAACTATAGTAGGATATGTTGTTCAGGTTCTCTAAAAATGTTGTCGAAGAATCCAACATGCACCTGTCTATATTTTTGAAGAGTTCGACCAACATAAATAGCACGTTATTACTCCATGTTACATGTATTACTATATCAGCTTTGTTTGCTATTAAGATTACACATTATTGTAATTCAACTTATTCCCTTGTATAAAAATTCATAAACTTCACCCAATGGTGTGACCTAGTGGTTGAGTTGAGCACCATGAGGTCTCAAATTCACATTTCAGCAGAGATAAATACTAGGTGATTTCTTCCCAACTGTTCCAACATTGGTGGACAAAATTACTTGATACATGTTACTCATGAGTGGTGTAAGTCACGGTGCACAGAAGCTGCTCTGGACACCACATTTATCAATTCTTGTTCCACATACTAACCATGTACGAAACTTAAGATCTTTCATAATTGATGAGCAATACCTTTGTGTATAGCAGTCCCATATAGAGCTTTCCTCTTTATATAGAAGCATGTACCAGATAGCATAGGTCCTATAAGCCCATCCATCCCTGGCCACTTGACCTAAATATACACCAAAATCTTTATTATACATCTAGTATTTGATATAGATTTATTAGAAATCTGCAGATTTTCCACCGACCGGAAAATCTAAATAAGTTTGGTAGAATATATAAAAATAATACTAAATAAGTAATACTTGCATTAATTATAATGAAATATTTTTTATGCATTGTTTGATTTGGTGGATTAAAAATAACATCCATTGCATAACTTTTTTTTAAATTATTTGTTTACAAAGACAGCCTCCACAAATATGGTGAAAAGATGTAAAAAAAAGTTGAGGGGCAATTGGGTCTTTAACCTCCACAAATATGCATGCATTAAATCTCTTACATTACTGATACCTAGAAATTGATAGTATTAGTAATACACACCATAATACACAACAGAGTGTATAACTA
Organism: Solanum clarkiae; assembly: GCA_011800125.2. NCBI lineage: Eukaryota > Viridiplantae > Streptophyta > Magnoliopsida > Solanales > Solanaceae > Solanum > Solanum clarkiae. The sequence goes on along the minus strand of JAABOM020000075.1, from coordinate 324,863 downwards.
AAAGTGTACAAAACAAGGTACTGCTAATTGTGTTAGTACACTCTATCAAACGACCTCTTAATGTCAACAATCCAACATGTGAGGTAAGGGGAAGGGTGGAGTATTCTCAAACTTTATCCTTGTATCAGAGAGACAAAGAAGTTCTCAATAGGCCTTGGGCTCAAGTAAAATATCTCAAAAATGTCAATGCATAAAATTCAAAATCATATATGAATAGGAAAATGTTACCACAAAAACAGCTCTGAGGGCAGAATCATAAATATCATCCTTGCTAATGTTGTGAAATCTTTGAGGGAACTGAACAAATGCAAGTGAGGGAGAGATTTTGGGATCAAGGTGAAAGCACATTGCTTGTCTAGCTGAAGACGGATCATTGGAGTGCATATCACAATCCAACATTAATATGTATGGTGAGTTGCTTATGATTCCAGATACTCTAAGCTACAAAAAGAAAAAAAAATCATATAATTATTACTCTTAATCACCAATAACGGAACCATGACTTTCACTAAGTGGGTTCAAATTCCAAAATATGAAGAAGTAAACTCACGAAAAGTTTTAAAGGTAATTCAACATTTATTATATAGGTATAAGAAATAATTTTAATCATATATAAACAATGTAATTTTCTGCTGTAGGAGGTGCAGATGAAGCCCCTTCGTCCTGGCTCCACCCCTGTTAGTCATAATCAATATTGTTTTTAAGAAAATATACTCTGTCTGTTTTATTTATGATATAAAAATTAATTTTAATTACGTATAGACAATGTAATTTTTCACCGCAGAAAGTGCAGATGAACCCCTTCGCCCCTTTTAGTCACATTTAATATTTTTTTAAAAAAGAAAATATACTTTGTTTTATTTTATGAATCTTAACTTTACTCGATAAAATGTTGAACAATATAATGGAAGATTTTTGAAACTTATCATCTTAAACATGTTATAGCACTCAAGGGTGTGTAATAAAAAGATAAAGAAAATTTTAAAATTTTCTAGCAAGGAAAAAATGAAGATTTGTTAAACTTATGTAATAAATGTTCCACAATATTTATGTGGCTATAAAACCATCATCAAGATTAAGAAATTTTGTAATAATAAGTTTAAGAATAGTACAAAATAGATTTTTGAATCTTATTATTCAAAACATGCCATATCATTCTGACAGTGTCATAAGGGGTAAAAGAGAAAAAGAAATTTGGAATTAAAAACATGTCATGTGACCCCGTTCTTTTCGTTTGTTCTAGAAAAAATTGTCTATCTAAATTTGGAAATACACTACTTAAATCTTCTCATTTGCCTATTGAGAAGTTTTTATAGCCGCACAAACGTTAGGACAAGTTTAAAATTATAAATTTCTAATTTTTTTTATTAAACTTTGTATTAAATTAAATGAGTTTATATAAATTGAAACAAAAAAATACTAATGTAGAAATGTGAGATTTTTTTTACACCGACAAAAAAGTACAAATAAATAGCTATTTATGAAAAGGGTGAAAGAGAGTAATACAAGAACATTGAGGGCTCCAGCTTTGAAATGGTGGGGATGAGAAGTATTTTTCTCCCGTGAAACATAAACAAGAGATGGTATTACACAACCTCTCTTTCCTATTGTCTGCAAGAAATTTTTGAATTAGTCAGAACCCTAATATAAAAATTAAACATTGAACAAAAATCGAATTAGGTAGATATTTTAATATAGATATCGAATATCGGATTGACAATAAAAAAGTAAAATGATATGGAAAGAAGGGATAGTTATGCATTTAGCTGCTTGTTGACAAATATTTCTATTTGCTAGCTAATATGCCTATATATACATATATTATGTTTATATATATGTTTGTTTGCTAATTTAGATGAACGACTATTCGTATCGATTTCTTGTAAAAACAGTACCTCAATAATAGTATCACGATTTGGGCCAAAGTGAACTCCTGTATCATTTGCCCCTCCATTTTCTTGAGTTTTCCTCAGCCGCTCCTTGAACTCCTCGTACTCTTTCTATGCACATAAATGCTAATTACAATTAATATCTTCCTATATAACTAATAAGGATGTTGGCGCCAAAAAATTTTACCAAGACAATTCAAAATATAAAGAATTTAACAAACAAAAAAATTAAGGAAATTCAATATTTATTATAAATATATATAAACAAAGATAATAGCTTATTAAACTATATAATTAGAAACATCTTAAGGAAGGCCACAGATTGATTCTCCTATCAACGTCTTCCCAGTTAAGCTAGTTGCATTAGACTTAACTAGTATAATTACAATTTTTATGAAATTGTACAAAAATAATTATTTCTGAAAGATTCTTCAAAGATAATAATAAATCAAATTAAATTCGTACTTCGTTTAATTGTTTACCACTGATGAGACAAACTACATTTTCTGTGGACCATATGTGGTGAAGAATAATTAATAATTTATTCTTCGAAAACTGAAAGATAATATAGATTTAAAAAGTGGCCTCTAGTGTAGTGACAAGTTTGAAAAGATTTCCAAATATCTTTCCTAATATATTTACATTATCTCACAAATTCACTTGAAAGTGAGACAAAAAAAATATTATTTTTAAATATATTTTTATTTATCAACTGGACACATCTTTAAAAAAAAGTAAAATAACTTAAATATAATAAATTTATTGCGTGCGTCAATATTTTTCAAGGGAGTTCATCATACAATCAAAAAAATTGATCTTATTAAGTTATATTATTAGTATTATTAATAAAAATTAATTAGTAATCCCAAAATAACTTTATCCCAACCTGAATATTATTTCTTTCTAGCAAATAATCTTTGCCGCCATTAATCTCATCATCATTATCAGCTTGAAAAAACGACTCAGGGCAAATCCTCTTCACTCCAAATTCCCGGCAAAACGGGACCCACACTTGCCCAAACCTCCACGCTTCACGAACCGCAGACAGCGTCGAAACCGAACCGCCGTCGTCGGAAAGATACACCGACACCTTCTCCGGCGGATAATCAATCGCCATCGCTGATAAAACAGTGTTCATAACTCCCAACGCCGGTTCCTTTATCGGATCTGCCGTACAAACAAATACGTCGATCGCCGGTAGTTCATCATCCGGCGGTAAGTTTTCCGGGAAAACAGAGCGGGAAACTGGAGAGAATAGATGAGCTGAGTTGAGGATCCATAGGAAGGAGAGAATCAACTCGGAAGCGAAAATTAGAAACCAAAAAGGTAAAAATGAGATTTGCATTTCCTTGAGATTGATTATTAGTCTGTAGTAAAGCATGAAGAGTATTGCGACTGAGTGAATCAAAGTGTGAGTTCTGGTTACTATGGCTGAAAATTTGTGCACTTTGCACTTTTGCAGAGGAGGAAGTGTTTCCATTTTTTCTTCAAAATGAAGAAGAAGAGTGAAACAAGGTCTGTGTGAATCCGAATTTTCTTTTTTTTATAGAGGAATAATTTCAAAAATATATAATAAAATAATACTTTTATAACAATGATTTGGACTTGAGACTTTTATGTTGAAATTTTCAAGTTTAAAATAAGCTTTATTTTGGATTGAGTTCATTGCAACAAACTTCCCTAATCCAAATTATCTCTTTCATAATTTGTGAGTTATTATACAGAACACTTTCTCTTATAGTGCAAAAATATATATATAGAGAGAGAGAGTGTGTGTGTCATGTTATTATATACATAAAAAATTGTTAGGAAGTATATACTAAATTACTAACCATGTAATATGATTTATCAAAAACATACGTCGTGTACATTAAGCATGCAATATTTTACATATATATACTATATGTTAGTTATGATGATACACTCAAAAAATTAAATATAGTTGAATTAAGATGAAGTATACATTGATCATTCGATCTTTATTAACTTAAAATTACCTTAAATATTTTTCAAAATATAAATATAAAATTCTCTTAATTAATTCATTCAAGATAATTTATGTAAAATAAAAAAAGAGAAGACAGAGAAGAGGAAGAAGATAATTTACTCAAAATCACCTCTAAACGGTCCCTATAATTTAAATACGAGGCCTTTCAATATTTTAAAATTTTTAATACATAATTTATTCGAAACACTTTATATTTCTGGTAGGCCGATTTTTTTTCAAACAAAAAGACAAGAAGAAAGGAAGAATAACAAAGGAAGACGAAACCAACTAATAATTCAGAGTTATCTGTTTTAAAAAGAAAAAATCAATAATTTTGCAAATGGGGCCTATATTTGGTAAAGCAAAATATCGAATGACCACTTTCATAATTTGGCCTTTTATATAACAAGATTAAAAAATTAAGTTTATTTGTTTAGAAAAACGAAATCATTCGACAAATAAGAATTTTAACTCATAAATTTGAATTTAGTTCATAAGTAAGCACTTTAATTTTAAAAGTATATGTGATTTTAATTAGCAAATGATAATCAATAGTTAAATTCATTTCTACTAAATTTTGTTAATATCTGAAGTTGACGTGACATATAAATTCTGAAGATGTCTAAATATTCATTCTATGAGTTGGAATGTTTCAAATAACATTGTGAATATAAGTTGAGGTATTTAAATATGCATATCAAAGTGTAAGTACTTATTTGTCAGCTAATGACAAATTTAAGTGTTTGTTGTCAAAATAAAATAAAATAAAATAAAATTATTTCAACAATAATATATACTTTCTTTGGGGAGTGGTCTAATATACCTTTTAATTTTGTCATTTAGAGTTGATATATCATTCATTATAATAGTGACTCACATATACTCATTTTAAAAATGTCTCACATATATTTCTATCATTACAAAAATAACTCACATGTACCTTTTCCATTGTTAATTTTTAAAAAATCCATGTACGAGGCTATACAATCCTTCTCACACATAATTTGCTTTAAACTTTTTTTATTATCATTATTTTACTAGGTCGCATAAGTTTTTCCTTTTTTAAGATCAAATTCAGAAACCTTCATTTATTTTTTGTGCTTTATCAAATAAAAACCACAATATTTTATTTTATTTTCAAGAAAAACTCTAATGTCTATCATTTCTACTCCCTTCCCCACACAAAATTTGGAGAGAGATTTCACTTAATAAAGAAAATGACAACTAATTTTGGATTTCTTAGGTATTTTCTTAACTCATGTGCACGGATATTAGGTTATGTAATCTGGATCTTATAATCTAACATAATATTCAAAGTTGTATGCGTTCCAAAATTAACATTTGACTATTTGTCCCTTTGAGAGTTTAGGTATTAACTCAACAAATATTTACATAATTGAATAGAACTATCATCGAAAAATATGGTACACTTGATGAGATTATTTCTTCTCTAATAAAAAAATTTAAATTTAGATCATGAATATGAAAAAACATTGATAGAGAGCGCTAATCCTCAAATAGCGTTCTATACAAGTTGTACATTTGTATTTGACTTCATTGATAGGTAACACTAACGCTCAAATGGTGGCCAATTCATGAAAATTTGAATTAATTAAATTTCAATGTGACGGCCCTTTCATGAAAATTTGAATTAATTAAATTTTAATGTGAGTATCAAATATTTGATGAAAAATTAAACAAAAGACTGAATTCAACTTAAATGAGAAGATTTGGTTGAAACTTGTACAACTTACACATTTTTTTTTCATTTATCAACAACAACATTACCCAATGCCTCAAAGGCTCCCGCCCATTGCGGGGTAAGGGAGGGTCGGATGTACGCAGCCTGACCCCTATGTTTAAAAACATAGCGCGACTGTTTCAATTCTTTTGAAAGACTACAAATACCAAAATAGAGTAAACATTTTAAAAAAGTAACTTGTATCTTAAGTTAAAATATATAAACAAGGACAAAATAAGTAAACATTTTTAAAAAGTAACTCGTATCTTAAGTTAAAATATATAAACAAGGACAAAATAATAGCTTTTTTTTAGAAAAGAAAACTTTAATTAGCATTTTGTGTTAATAAAAAACACGATTGAGAAGTATTTGTCATTATTAACCTCTTAATGGAATTACATTAAACCCAAATTCTCGAGGATTGTTATCAAGAATTTGTACATCTTTCGTGATATTTTTTAAATTTAATCCTTGGTTTTTTTAGTACCATCATTCACCATAATTTTATTCTTGTTAAGCTTGCACTCTGAAAAATTACATTGAATATGATAGTTTGCTATATAAAGTTAAAATTATTACCCGTAAGTCGTATCACTGAATACTTACCTTGTTCATGTCTTTTACTTTATATTACAAATTCTCAAATCCCCTTGGCGAAAATTCTGCGAATACGACAAGAAAGAGCAGAATTTCTTGTAGACCAATGTCAAAATTTGGTATGTTAACTACTCTATACAAGCTTCTTGTTTAGTTCCACTATACATTGGTTAAAAAGATGTTACAGTTAGCAACTAGTCACACAATACCTGTGCACCAATTGAACTTGTACACTTTTGTTGATGCACATCATCCATCGACCCATCAACGCGCAGAAATCTCAAGCAAAGTGCTTGTTGGAGCATCTCTAAATCATACCTGAGTGAAGCCAGAATATCGGTTTGAGCGTTGCTGGCATGGCACTAGCTTTGCATCATCGCAATGAGACTTGAAGCCTTAAACCTGGGATATGTTCAAACTTCATGTCAGCATGGCTTTCCTAAGCTATGAAAGATGTATAAAACGAGCAATTGCGTTGTAGAGCCTCAGACCTCATTTCTCAAGGGCAAGGGAAATGAAACCATCCATCATTTGTTTCCGGAAGGGAAATGATGTTCCACAAACTTCCATGAAGGCCTGGCACCACCAGACATGGGTGTTCTGGACTCGAGCAGTCCTTTCAGCCATTTAATTTTGTTTACGAGTTCCTCCAAATCCAAAATTGCTGCCTCCATCAAGTCAGAATTCATTGAATGTAACTGAATTCCATCATTGGTTCTGAACTTCTTCAAAGGACAACTTGAATAGCTAGTTGGCCCAGCGTCAGCTTTAGCTAGATCAACTCCGACACACGAACTAGAAGCTTTATCTGATAAGATGGATTCCTTTGCCAATATGTCTCCTGTAGGGGAACTAGAACAAATGTCTGGCCGTCTCACTTTCTTTGATGTATTTACAGTTGCCTCCTTTGGAAGATCAAAGAGTGGGGGTCGTTCTGCTGACTCGGTAGTATTCAAATCCCTCTTTTCATCCGAGGCCATTGACAGGTTTATAGATGGAGGAGTAGAGAAAGAGAGATCTGATGAAGATCCAGTTCTCACTTCACTCATAGAATGCATTTCCAAAGCTGGAAAGCAACCAAACGCTGCAATGAACGTGACGAGCATGTCAAATATAGGGATGCAGGATTTTCTTTACAGAAACAATTTTCATTCAACAAAGACAAGAAACACATAAGAACTAATTGGAATGCACTGCAACTGTAATTAGGTGGCACTATACACCCCACGATGACCACGCTTATTCACTTTGTACTGGAAAATGCACCAAAAAGAGACAGCCCGATGCACTGAGTTCCCACTATGCATAGGGTCTTGGGAAGGGCCAGACCACAGGTATCTTTTGCAAGCAGCCTTACTTGCATTTCTACAAGAGGTGGTTTCCACAGCTCAAATCTGTGACCTCTTGGTCAAAAGGCAGAAACTTTACAAATTACGCTAAGACTCCCCTTCAACTAGGAAATGAACATAAAGCAAACAAATGCACATTGCACTTCTTTTGTTGTTGACACAACCATGCAGAAAGTTTCAAAGTAGACTACAAGAGTGGGATGCAGTGGTCATCCATATGTTGAAAACATGGGGCATCAAGAAGGAGGTGCTAAATGGCTTCACAAATATTTCGACCTCTAAGGAGCTAAAGGACTTTACAGTTCTTTTTAACCATTTCATTCCCTAGATTCCACCAGAAAAATAAGGCACTTGAGCAACTATATCAAACCATGGACAGCAATTTATATCCCTTTGGAGGATCTCAACTAAGTTCTATCAGAGCAACCACATAATGCATAGCAACGTCATGTCCCAAATATCCCAACTGTTCTACGAAGTAAACATACTCTCCACATACACAAGCATTCAGAACCATCCTTGATGGAAACCTGTTCATGCATCTCTACAAAACTTATATATTTAACAAATTGATTTCATGTGTTTTGATTCAAAATATAGTTCTGTTAACAGCCAATGGAAAGAGTGAGTTTCACACTATAGTTACCTTGGTTGACAGGTTGAATTAGCTGAGCACATTGACGTACATTATCACCATCCTGCGATTGCCATGAAACAAATTATAGGCAGAAAGAAGCATCAAAAGAGAGGAGCTACACCAGAATACAATTCAAATAGCACATTGACTTTATTCAGAGAAAAGCTCTTTTGAGGTAAAAGATGCAATTATCATAAATTGCACTACAAAGACTAGCATCTTGTCTTTATGGTTATAATTCTTTATTTTGCTTCTTTGGGGTTTCCTGGGGAAGAGGGTGCTGACTAGTAGATAAGATAAAAAATCTGCAGAAGTAAAGTACCATAAAGAAGCCGGAGACGACAGGGAAGGAGAAAGATGAGACAGAAGGATGAAACAGATGACAAGGAAGAACTGAGATATCCCAAGGAACCAGCACGGTTTGAATCTCAGCTGATAATGGGCCACCCCCTACCCTTCTACACGTAAATACTAAGCTTTTGCCAATGGCAGAGTTTGATCCATACGTGCCTAACCCACACATCATGGAGTACACTCTTACCAGTAGACCAAAAAACTGGGGGCCAAATTTTAAAGATTATGTAAACCATTTTACATTATTTTGTAGGGAAAAAGTAACATAATAAAAGAAAAAATATGAAAAAGGGCAAAGGGAAAAACCTGGGATGTAGGCACAGTCCAACCAAAATCTGGAGACCATTCTAAGGATGGGCGCAAATCCTTGAAAGAAACTTCATAAAGTGCACCTTCACCCACAGGAGGTGGTGTCAATGCCAACTACAAAGACAAAAACACAAGAGTAGAATATTAATGGACCAACGAAGGAAGAAAATATGAAGCTATTAATTTCTCACATGCGGAAGAGTTGGCAGTTCTAGCGGAACAACATTTAACTTGCTGATTTTGATATATCACATCAATTTAGAGAAACAGTTCTAGCGGAACAACATTTAAGTTTGTCGAAGAAGGTTTTTGGGTTTAATCCCTGTAAAACTAAGTCCAACAACTCAAGAAAATTGCTATGTATTTTACCAAAAATAAACATGCATTAACACTTCTAGATTACATTGCCTCAGGTAAGAACACTTGATCATGTTGAAGATACTTAAACAGAACTACCAATACCATTACTAACATGAATATAAGCAAAAGAAATTAAAAGATCTCTTTATCAAAAATAATGATCTGCTTGATACTGGGGAAGGAATGAGTTTCCCCATCAGAAAATCTCAGGCCGGATTATCGCCCACCTACCTTCTCCCATTATCGCCAAATGCCTCACCTTACTCCCCTGCGTCTTCCCTCCCAATTAGCACTCCCTTCTCCCAGCATCACATCCTGCCCGCACCCAATATATTCCAACAACAACAACATACCCAATGAAATCCCACAAGTGGGGTCTGGGAAGGGCAGAATGTAAGAAGACCTTACCACTACCTCATAGAAGTAGAGAGGTGGTTTCCTGTGAACCCTCATCTCAAAACCCATTAGCAGAAAGAACTAGACATGACAAAAAGGAAAGGGAAGGGAACAAAAAGAGTGACTAATAATGAATAGCACATGGCAGTATGTAAATATGATAAAACTAACACATAATACGATATGATAGTGAGAACACATGATAAAAAACACGTCCTCCACCTAACCCTACTATACCCCAAGACCATGCATCCACCTAGCCCTACCAATTAGCCTGCTACTCTAATTAACGACCTCCACTTCTTTCTATCTAAGGTCATATCCTCAGTGAGATGAAGTTCCGCCATAGCATGTCTAATCACCTCCCCCTAGTACTTCTTCGGTCTACCTCTACCCCTCCGTGTATCTACCAAAACCAACCTCTCGCACCTTCTAACAGGAGCATCGGTACTCCTCTGCACATGTCCAAACCATCGCAGTCTCACTTCCCTCATCTTTTCGCCCACCGAGGCCACCTCTAGCTTCTCCCGAATGGTCTCATCCCTAACCTTGTCACTCCTGGTGTGACCACACATCCATCTCAACATCCTCATCTCTGCGACATGCATCTTATGAACATGTGCATTTTTAATTGGCCAACACTCCACCCCATACAACAACGATGGTCTAACCACCACTCTGTAAAACTTACCTTTGAGTTTAGGTGGTATCTTCTTGTCACACAATACTCCAGAGGCAAGCCTCCATTTAGTCTTAACCCCAATTTCTATATGCAGCTTCCTTCCTCTCCCAAGCCATACTGCCACTTGCCAATGTTCCAAGAACATGAAGTCTTTGACTAAGAAAGAATTGTGCCAAAAGATATATCTATGATTACACATACTGATTATAGATGAACTGATATTGAAGATCTGCCCCTCATCAAGTAATCCTTCTTTTACTACCAAAAAGGCATAAGTTCCTTCTTTTTTTCCATTTCCAGTTTTCTTTTTTAGACGTCGAGCATTTACTGAACTTCATGTTCAAAATATAAGTTAACAGATGGCAGCAGCCGTACGGCTAACCAGCCAGTTAATACGGCATATAAGAGAAATTATTACCTCAGCTTCACTATTGCCCAGTAACTTTGTCAGTTGTCCAGACCAATAACAGCCATTAGCCCACCAATCAACCGAATCACCTGCCTGCCAATTACCATCAACAACTACTGTAGCTTCAGAAATTGAACTGACATCTGAAATTTCATTTTTGAGCTTGACTAAAGGATACTGCGGTCGCAGCATTAGTTGCTTTTTCTCCTTCGATTTCCCAACATTATATGGGGGATATTGATACAGCTTGGTCCAAGTCAGCTCTGTAACAAATTGAAACAATTAAGATGCCTTGGTAGATACAAATATAGCAACTGTATTATCTTTAAACACATCTTTTTTTTTAATCAGTCAAATCAGAATTTCATTAATAATACATCCAGTAGATGCTGGGAATTACGTCAGTGGGAAAAAAGTGAGTTAGCTTTTCCGGAAACCTTCCTGTGTGCATTCTAAGGAGCTAAAGAAGTCAAAAAATTCACTGAAACTATTTACCGCGTGAAGTTTACTATGACATATAACGGTTTACAAGGCATTTAGTTTTCAGCTGAACACACCTAATTTTCTATTTACTAAACGAGAAAGTCTCTAACAGTGTAAAAGATAAAACATTCCATTCTCAATTTAGCGTTCATCCTTCTATACCATTATTCCTATTCTCGGACAAGCTTAAAATATTTAACTTTACCACACTAAGCATAAAGGAAATGAAGCGGGGCAAGGTCTGAGTTTCTCTATTTTGTATCATCATGCATCAAGACACTGAACTGTTTAAATGCGAAAATCATCACATCAAAGAACATACTTTCATCTGGATAATCAAAGTATTCCAACAGTGCATTCCAATGTCCTCTTCTGCCGTTAATCTTCTTTATCTGGTACAGTAGGAAAGAGATAGTAAATGCACTGTACTCCACTTCTTTCTCAGTAAATGACTTGACTTTAATCAAAACACATTAGTACCTCAACAAGACCTGGAGAATTGACAATACTGATTGCAAAAAACAATAACAGGTTTTGGTTCTAAATGTAATTACAGCAATGGTGGCTTTCAATAAATAGAGCACTTTATAAAAGTTCAATGTAGCAGCTAACAAAATTTTACCGCCTAGAACGTAACTAAAGAGTTGCAAAGAATAAGTTAGAAATATAAATCAAACGCTTCAGAATGTGAGAGCATATCCTTATATACTTGTACAATACAATAGTCTTGACAAAATTTTACCACCTAGAACGCAACTAAATAGTTGCAAGAATAAGTTAGAAAACGCTTCAGAATGTGAGAGCATAACCTTATATACTTGTACAATACAATAGTCTTATTAACATAGAACAATAATAACATACCCAAGTGAAATCCCACAAGTAGGTTCTGAGGAGGGTAAAATGTAAGCAAACCTTACTACTACCTCATAGAGATAGAGAGGTTGTTTCCGGAAGACCCTCAACTCAAATATATCCACCCAAAAGTAGAAAATACTAGACACAAAATATAGTCTTATTAACCTGATGATCAATAATCCAAGGAACTATAGTTCAGAAATCTTAATCAATAAACTGCTTAATTTAGCTCATGCAGTTTCCTTACACAGAATACATATTTGTCTAATTACAGCTTCCTTGATTATACAAGAGTCAAGAGTCCTAATCACATGCATGTTATTCTGTTCTAATTGCTAATGTCCATGCATGATGCTACCCACCCAAACCCTCCCAAGAAAAGTCGTAATCTAGCATGGAATGTTCAAAAACTATGCTCCAATTTTTCCACATTACATCTTGTAATTGGATCTCAATGTGCAGCAACAACAAGCCACATATAATCCCAGCAAGTGAAGTCAGCAAACCTTAACCCTACGTTGAGAAGGTAGAGGTTGTTGGCTATAGACACTTGGCTCAAAGAGGATAAAAGAGAGTCCCATAGCAACATGCAAAAATAACGAGATAAAAAAATAACTTAGGCTAAAGAAACAACCGATCATAACAAACATTCAAGTATTAGATACAAGAATAATATTAATACTCCAAGAATAGAAAAAAAAACACGCCCAGCTACCCGGCTACCCAATAACCTTCTTCCTTAACTCTCAATTTATACACCCTCTAATCAACGGTCATGTCCTCAATGAGCTAAAATTGCATCATGTCTTGCCTAATCCCCTCACCTTAATGCTTTTTCGACTACCACTACACATCCTCAAACCCACTACAACCAACCTCTTACATCTATTCTTCACACGCCAAAACCGTCTGAATCTCACTTCCCATATCTTGACCTTTACGTGGTCACTTTCACTTTGTTCCAAATATTTTTTCCTAATCCTATCTTTCTTGGTATGTCTACGCATAAAGCATAGTTGGTCTAGCCACTTCGTAGAACTTACTTCAAGTCTTGATAGTATATTCTTACCACACAAAACACCAAATGCGAGCTTCCATTTCATCCACTCTACCCCAAAACAATCTGTAACACCTCATCAATCTCTTTATTACCTTGGATTACTGACTTGAAACTTCCTCTCTAATGGATGAAATGAGTCAAGCCTTACGACCATGTCATTCAATTTTGGTCTTGCTCAGCTTGAAAGCCTTAGACTTTAAAGTCAACCTCGTGTTAACTCCATCTCGCGACTTGTCGACTAAGTTGCTTAGACTCAGGTGTGGGTATCTAAGACTGGTATGAATTCGTGAGTCGAATTCGACAAATTCTAAAATTTAAGATTCGAGGTGCGAATACGAGAGACGGGTGTGGGGATTCGGCTAAAAAATTCAACATTATAAAAGTAGAGTTATAAAAATATTCTAAATTAGAGAGATATTCTATAGAATATAGTTTATTAAATATATATATAAAAACATTTTATATCTAGAATATTACATTTTTTTATGCTATGAATATAATTTTTGGCAATGCCAATTTATTATTATGATTTTGATATATTTATGGAATAACTATTCATTATATACATTTATTATATAGAAAGGCATTTTGTAAAGCAAAAAGTTGTTGAATATAGTAGATATATAAATATAGATTGTAGGGTGTATAAAAAATTCTACCCAAAAAGAAAAACGAAATGAAGTAATTCTTATAAGTTTGGGCCCAAATATTGAAATAATTTAAATTGCAACATGCAGTCCATAAAAGGTAAACAAGACATTTCCTACAAACCCTAATTTTATGTTCTTTCATCTTATTCCTACTCAATCTCTGACAAAATGTTAAGAGCCGCAACCCTCTCCCCTCGTCTCTCTTCTCTCTTCTCCTCCAAGAATGTTAGGAGCCGCAACCCTTCTGCTCTCCTGTTTCTCCTCCAAATGATGAAGGAACATGAACCAAAACCCTAGAACCTCCAAAAATGTTGCCATTTTGTTCTTGACTCTGGTCAAAGTATCCAAGTGGGATTGACCGAATCGGAGACGCACCCCACGTCCGCACCAGTACCATGTCGAGATGGGTTCGGCAGCAAAAACAAAGAGCCCACGCAACATAGCTTATTGATTAGTATGCCATCTACGGTTTAACATGCATTGTTGCATCTTAACTTAAATGCGTCATATCAGTACTTCTATTGAGGATGAAAATGAGCTAAGAGTGGATGCCTAATGCAACTCCATCATGAAAGGGAAATGTTTCAAGCTTCCTCCAACAACCCTAACCCAAGTGTTTGCATCATCATACATGTTCTTAATCACCACGGTAAGCTAGCGAAAACCCTCTAGCCTCCAATTATCTCCAAAGACCTCCATTGAAATTTTATTGATTGCTTTCTCTAGGTCAACAAAAACCATATGCAAGTCCTATTTTTTACCTTATACCACTCCACCAGCCTCCTTACAAGGCGAATGACTTTGTAGTCATTACATAAGGCATGAACCCGAACTAATTATCAAAAATAGACACACCCTTCTACACCTTTGCTTTCACCCCTCTTTCTCAAACTTTCATAGTTTGTCCTAACAATTTGATATCCTTATAGTTATTGCAGTTCTTTTGATAAAGGTAATATTTGTATATCAATCATCAATCCAAGGCTTGTATCCAAAAATTTACATCATATCCTATCTCAATACCCGTGTGTTTGGCATAAACAAAAGATAAAGAATAGATGATAAAAACTATCCCTAGATCCTCTTTCATCTTTATTAGGATCCTAGAATGTCTAATATAGCCATAGGGTCTTCCATATACTCTGAACTACACCAATAGCAAAAGATGATAATGAATTCATTTTAATATTGTGCAGACAGCTGCTTTTATTTTCAAAATTCCTAGAATTTCTTTCTTTCCATGTGGTCCACCAAATAACTGCCGAGAGTAGTGACCAATGCTATTAAAAACGCTTGCTTAAGCGCTTTAAAGCGAAGCATACCGCTTGAAGTGAGAAGCACTGGAAAAAGCGCACGCTTCACAAGAAGAAGCATGAAGCGCGTTTCTTGTTGAAGCGACAAAAGCCTCACCTAAGCGCTATTTAGGATTTTTTATTTCTATTTTTTAAAACTAATTAAGACTTTAAATTAGCCAAATATTTTTGCTCTGCTACTTTCGTGAAGTTTGACTGCTATGATCGCTAGTTCTTCTTCTACGCCTCCAATCTCCAGATAAGTTCTGCTGCTGCTTCTTTTGATCCTCTGCATCTTCTACTAGGATTTTCCTTTTATCAATTCTTTTCAATTCCTCCGCGCTTCTGTAACAGAATTTCTGTTTATATTTCATAATGCAAATTATACTTTATTTTATTTTTTAAAAAAAATTACTACTCTATGTTTTGCTGCTCTGATTTTTAAAGAAAGGGATTAGTGTGTTTTTTGTTCACTAACTGAAATCACTTATTGTTTTTGGCTTTTTGCTTGGAATAAATTGTATTTTCCTATCCAATGCCATGAAAAAAGGATCCAGCTTGGGCTTATGGAAATGCAATGGGTAGTAACACAAAAATTAAATGTGTTGTTCACTTAATATGTTACCTCTATTGAGTTCTTGATTGTTTATCTATGCATATTTGATATTTTTTATTTTTATACTAAATAGAGATTTATTTGAGAAAAGTGTGTGTCTCGCTCCTCAGCGCTTTTCTCCACTTCTCACTTCTCAAAACACTTGTACGGAATTCTCCATCTACTCTTTTTTGCACTGCTACTGCCCTCCATATTCCAACTCTCTAGAGCCTGTCCTGTTCTCTTGGGAATAGTCCAATGTATACCTCTGAAGCTAATAAACAAATACCACAGCTAACCAACCACTTTACAATGTAAGAATAAATAGTTAATTGTCTTTGCAACCTATTTGCAAAAATAGCATCTTGGGCACATATATATTCCCTCTTCATGAGATTCCCTTATGTAAGTATAGCCTCTTTCACCACCAACCAAGTAAAAGACTATCACTTTATATGGTATTTTAACCTTCCATATAAGCTTCCAAGACAGAACATCAACCTGGGATCCCATCTGATTCATATCTCTATTTGTACAATTAATGGTGAATAATCTTTTGCTATGACATTTCCATTTAAGAGATTTTGTTATTGCAGTTTTGATATCACCCTCATTCTCAAGAACAAAAGTATTATGCTCCACATCTATCTTTTCTGCATCTATCGACTTCCTAAAAATGACAAATCCATACTCCTAGCCTATGTTGCCCGCATTCTTCCAATTTTCATCAAGATCCCAATTTCTCTTCCCTTGTTCATCTAAGGCATAGCTCACTCCACCCTCTCAATCTTAAGCTGCCTAAAATACTCAAAATCTCAACGACTCTCCAAGTTCTTAAAATCACCCAACAAAATGTTCATTTCCCCTTTTTCATTCACAAGTTTATTTTCCCTTTCTTGTTCGAGAGTAATAAAAGTAGGTCATCAACGTCTTCATATGCACCTCATCCACCAGTACTAAGCCTTCCTCGACTTTGATGAATCTCACTTGATCTAGGTCGCGCATCTTCTCTCATCTTGGCTTAAAATGTACAATTTCTTATCCCTATTTTGATCCCAAGTTCTTCATACAAACATCGAAACATTGTAGCATTCACCACAGTAACTACTAACCTTATCCCCACCTTTTTATATGACTCATATTCATCCTTTAGTCCTCATATTTCCTCTCCTCTAACTTCATATTTGTGTTTTAGGTCTTCCATTTTTTCTAAACATTCCACCACCAATCATCTATCCATTCACCAAAGTGATCTTTTGAGATGCTTAGCACCTCTCCAGTTACTTTCCTAATGCAATCGAGCTAATTTGCTCGGACTCGAGTGCAGGTGTCCGATACGAATGCAGATCTAGAGGTCGAATCCTTCAAAATCTAGTTTTTAGAATTCGAGGATATGGAACCATGTATGGATACGATTGTGAAGATTCGCCTAAAATAATCGATCAAAATATCTAAAAATAAAGTGATAAAACCTAAATTATGAGATATTACGTGGAGAACTTGAAGAAAATCCTGAAAGAAGATTAAAAGAAAGACATGATATAGAAATTCTTATACAAAAGGTATTCCATTATCTTCAATTTCACCTTAGCTTTTGTATTGACTATAGAAATCATTGAACCATCCAAATTTTCCCCATCGATTTTGGTCAAAGCACCCAAAACTAGTCGACCAAATCGGATACGAATCCCACACCCACACCCATGTCGTGTCGACATAGGTGCAGCACAAAATTTGAAGAGTCCAAGCAACTTAGCAAGCGAGTGTCATGGACCACGTGGTACTCCTCTCCACTCCTTCAATCCCCTTAGCCAATGACTCAAACAACTTCTCCAATTATTAGGCATTGTCCTTAGTCAAGGCTTCTAACTTGATCTTAGATTTGACAATACACAATCGTTTGTCTCCTTTTTCATTTAGCCTTCAACTCCATCACTAAGAGCCTATGTTGGGTCATGAGATTTAAGTAAAAGAGGATCAAGATAACACAAAACTTACAAGGAAACCATGAATTTATTATACAAAAACTAAAGACTAACAGCAACATACCTAATGAAATTCACAAAGTGGGGTCTGAAAAGGGTAAAGTGTACACAGACATTATCATTGCCTCATCGAGATGGAGAGGCCATTTTCAAAAAATAGAAATGAATGATTACCTAATCTAACATGCAAACATTGAACTACCACGGGCTCGCAAGCACCAAGCTCACACTAGAATCAAACTTCGCATTTCATACCTTACATCGAAACCATGCACCACGAAATCCATTCTCAAAAGATTGTGCTTCGGCGGATTGCCCAACCTTGAAAGGCAATTGATCCTCCTTCAACATGATATCTACACCAGAAAGAACATATATTATACATTATCTTGTTTCTTAAGTATACTTCTCATCAGGCGATAAACATGTTAGTCCCTTTGTACCATGTGAATTCACCTTCCAGAATTGCATATCTATTAATTCCATAGGCTGAATTCAAAGAATCTTTCATTGCCAAGTATTTCTATAGGTCCCTTGCCTATCTCTCATTACTCTTTATCTTATTAGAAAGATCCTATTACACAATACCATAAACTAATCGAAAGAGAGAATAATGTATGAACATGGAAACCAATCTTGAAAAAGAAAAGGTGTTTAGCCATAACACAAAAATAAAATTACTTTATTTGAAATTTTAAAAATTGAAGTTGTGTTCAGCCAAATTTTTTGAGCTAGCACAAACCCAATGAAACCCCATAACTAGAGTCAAAGAAGATAAAATATATGCAGACCTTACCACTATCTCATAGAGATAGAGAAACAATTTTCGAGAAACCCTCATTTCAAAAGTCAAGCCTCATGAGCAGAATAAACTAGATATGAAAAGAAGGGAGTCTGATTTACTTCAAACAAACTTAAATTTACCTAATCACATAATGTCATAGATTAAATTTCATATGAGTTGCTACACACTATAGCAAATATTTTCACTTTATTCGAAATTTTTAAAATTGACAAGTTGAAAAATATAACGAATTTAACATTAAAAATCATACAACTACATTCATAAAGTTTAGATTTTAGATCCAACTTCAAACCTTCCAAACATTAATAGAACAATTAAGAAGGTAGAGAAGAAGATGAAGAAGAAGAATTATTAAATAAGGTAGCCCAGTCGAAAGAGATATCATTCATTTTGACACCCTTTGACTTGACATAATATTTTTTTAAAAAAAAACTTTTGAAACTTGTAATCTAAAAATATTTTTTAAATATATACAGGGTTGATAATTATTTCATTAAAAATTAAAAAAATTAAAATTAAATTAATTATATGAGGTTGATAATCATTTCATTAAAAATAAAAAAATTTAAAATTAAATTAGTTTTAACTAAACTAAGATGATATTCTTTTTCGATCGGATTAAAAAAATGTTATATAAAATGAGACAGAACACATAATGAGTTCAGTATTAAAATTTTAATGTTGAACTAGCAGCAATAACAACAACATACTCAGTGAAATCTCATAAAATGTACGCAAACTTTACTACTACCTCATAATAAAAAGATTATTTTCTAAGGAAAAAGGTTGAACTCAACAACAATAATATATATTTTTACAAAATAAAATCTAAAAAAATAGAACATATGCAAAATTTACATTAGCACCTCAACTTTAAGAAAAAGAATTCAAAAGTAATATAAAGAAAAAAATAACAAAAATAAAAATAATCACCACAATCAAAGTATAAAAAATTATAAATAAAGTTAAATCACAGATCTAACTTCAACATGAAGTTATCTCCTCAACTTTATTGGATAACAACCACCTTTGAAACATAAACAAAACAATGAAGTAAAAGAAGAAGATGAAGAAGAAAAATGAGATAACTTTGTTATCTCATCTAGATCAAATACTTCTAAAAAAGTTCAAATTTTAGATTTATAAAATAAAATTTAAATCTTAAATCCATCCTTGTAAAATTACCTTTCAAATATCAACAAGATGATGAAGAATCCCCAATTTTGTCTACCTCTAGATCTACTCAAAGGAATAAGGAATAAACCTTTTTTCTTTTCAGATGTAAGAAAAAGAAAGGAAAAAAAAAGATTGGTGAGAAAAGAAGAAGGATAGAAGAAAAACCTAATTGAAAACTACATTACCCATTATACCCTTTATATACCCAAACTGCCTATAGATGCATGCTAGAACCTTCCGCCACGTGCAATGGACACGCCATCAGTTGCCAACTTTCTTAAAACGACGACGTGTAGCGGAAATATCGAGATAAACTCAACTGTCTCTTCCATTTCTCCATTGCGCATCTCTGTGAGCCATTAGGTTGTTGGAGAGAAATTATTTCTACTATTTACGGAGAAGAAAACATCAGATCCAACTGTAAAATTGAACAAAGGAGTGAGGTTTGTGTAGGATCTCTCTTTAAAGATAATATTTTCTATTTCATATTAATATTTTTTTAAATTATTTTAAAATAATTGAATTGTTTAAAGAAAATTTTATTTATTAAAATTTTAGAAATAATTGAATTGTTCAAAGTTTTAAATGAATGTGTGAAATTTTTTATTTATTTATTAAAATTTTATAGGGGTTAGGCTGCGTACATCCGACCCCCCTCACCCCGCAATGAGCGGGAGCCTTTTGAGACACTGGGGTATGTTGTTGTTGTTGTTGTTGTTATATCCTCTACAAGATAAATTATTTACTTGTTATACACATATAATTTTAATGAAAAGTATTTAAATATTTTTCTTAATATGTGTGTATTATTTTATAAATTAAATTAATAGTGGACGAAGAATGTACTTGATATTTTTTTGTTTTTTAGTTCACTTCAAGAAGCATGTCATTTTATTATTATAAATAATTTATTTTTAAAATTTTTCTTGTACTCTTAATGAAATGATTTACAGCTACATGAAAAATCTAAAAATACGTAGGTCATAATTTTCAAAAAAAATTTCTTTAAATATCATGTCAAGTCAAATATTACCACATAAAATAGAATAGAGGGAGTAATATTTTTCTTTGGTCTCTATTTGAGTCAATTATAAAAATCATTGATTTTGATAAGATAGTATTGATTATATATTTTCAAAAAAATCGTTTATAAATATATATAGTCTTATTAATATTATAAACTAGTACTTCATTCGTTTTAAAAATAATGATATATTTTTTTAATATGTCCCAAAAACAATGATTTTGTTCCTTTTAGGGCAACATTTCAATTTTAGTTTTTCATATGATATGTTTAACTCAATGAGATTAAAAAATATTTTGGTACATTTGACATAATTTTAATTAGGACTACAAGATTAAAAAATCATCTTTATTTTCATAAATTTTGTGTTAAGTCAAACTAAATTATTTTGTAAAAATGAAGTGATTAATTCCTTAAGAGTATAAAAATATGTAAGAAAATTTAGTGAAATATGATTTTTATTGTATTTTGTTTGAAATTTAAATTTAATTGAAGTTTACCCCTAACTTTTTTTTATAGAATTTAAAGTTATTGTGTATTACCATTTACATATGTATGGATACATGAAATTAATATTGAACACCTAGATAAAATTGATATTGGATACACTAGGCAATTCGATATTAAATAGACTAAAAGAAATTTATATTAGATTTTGATACACTAAATACATAAAATTGTGAAACATAAAGATGAAAAAAACATTGTGAATTATAGATAGAACTAATTGAACGAAATAGAATAACAAATGACTTTGAGATTAATTAGGATTGCAAATCGGTCGGGTCGGGTTGGGTCGACTTTTGAAATTTATTGGTTTGACTTATTGGTCACCGATTTGTATATATTCTAAATCATTATACAACCATTAAGATATTGGTTTATTAATTATTAATCATTATATGTTTAATCGTTAAAATTTTGCACAATTTTTTTTATTGAAAATCGCATAGAAGCAAGGTGACAAACCAAATACACCATACACATGAGTTGACATATTGCATTTTGCTCAAAAGCAAACATTGTTACATTGTAGAATATTTGAGAGTTCGAGATGGCTAAAAATAAAAGGGAAAACTAAGCTTATGCCCCTTCTATCAAAAGTATTTACAATATCATGCCCCTCTACATTTAATACCCCTATAATTAATTAAACTCAATGCCCCACAGTTGATAATCCCCCAATTAATATTTCTTCAAATAAATTGTTAAATTTCTCGCGCTGCTGTCAGCATCTGCTTGTATGATATATCAATAGGGTATATACATATACCAACAGAGTATCACAGATGATTAAGCTCAATACTATATGCTATCGATATAGTATATATATACCGACAAAGTTATAACAAATATATTTTCTATTAATTTAGAGTTTAATAATTTTTTTATTCGTTTCTTAGAAAAAAATCAAATATACCCATTAGGTATCAATATACCGCTAGAGTATCACAAAGGACTGAACTCATTTTATATGATACTATTATGGTATGTATATACCGTCAGAGTATATTTCATAGTATTTATGCTGATGTCAGCGTGCGAAATAAAAAAGAAAAAATGGATAGAAAGGTAAATAATTTGGGTAATAGGTCCATTAAAGGCAAATAGTTTATATTTGGTCTATTAAGGGTAAATAATTTCAAATTAGGTCTATTTTATGTACTTTTTTCAAAATAAAATTATATACCTAATGATATAAATATAATTATTTAATTTACTATCAGGTTATCAGTTAACCCGTTGAGAAAAAATCTAAAACTGTTAAAAATCACTAACTCAATAATAAAAAAACTAAACCAATTATTGAAACTATCAAACCAATAACTTTTTTTCCGTTCGAACAACTAATTTTGGTTCACTTTTGAGCATCCCTAAGATTAAAGAGAGAACATAATTTTCTTGCTACATTTTTTTAGTTGAGAGTTATGTAATATCTTCGCAAATCTTTACAAACTTTGATTTACTCTTTATTTAATGAGATTCATTCGCAATAGATCTTAAACTATTGAAAATAGAACAAATTTGATGTGTATGTACCTAAGATATACTTGATCCTGAGGGATACAATCTAGAATTAAATTTAAATAGTTGAAGTAGGCGATGCCAAATGAAACTCCACCTCTTCTCTTTGTCGTCAAAATAAAGATTCGAATGTTATTTTCTTTATCATTTTATTTTTGTGTATTGTTCAAAATTTCGAAGACTATCAAAATTCCAAAGACTATTAGAGAGAGCCAAATCACCCAGCACAATATCTCTAACCCCTTTTTTCATTTAATAGTTTGTAGAAATAATCTTGCCAACTTTGCTTAATCCAGGTCTCGTCCACCAACACATCACATTTCTTATCCTTAATACACTTCATTTGAACCAAGTCAAAGCTTCTCTTTCTCTCTCTTTCTCTCCTTCGCTAGCCTATAAAATGTTTTGTCCCTACCTTTTTTCTAGCTCGACATGTAAGCATTCAAACATCGTCGTCTTAGCATTCGCAATCGCTGACTTCGCTTCTGTTTTTGTGTCTTATAAATAGCAAGCAAAATGACCTGGGAGGCTCTTATATTTTGCTATATTTATAAGTTGGACCCTTATACTTACGACTTTGCCAATTGAACCCTTAAACTCATGGAAACACAATAATTTAAACCCCTTTCTCATTCTATATTTGTGCATGTACGTCATTTTTAATGATACATAAGAAATTTAAATGTTAAAAAAAATAAAATAAAAAATAAAAGGCTACTTTTGTAGATGGTAGAGATTTTGAATATTATTTTCTCCATATTTGCTCTCAAATTGAGCACCAAATTCATGTCAAATGGGTGAAACTCTTACCTATTTGCCTTGAATTCACACTATAGGTTCACAAATACAAACCCAACCAATCTCTATTATAATTTTGAAATTGAGATTTGAAATGAGAATGTGGCAAAATGAAAAGAACCAGGAGTGGTGTTGATTTGCAACAAAG
Source organism: Solanum clarkiae (assembly GCA_011800125.2). Taxonomy (NCBI): domain Eukaryota; kingdom Viridiplantae; phylum Streptophyta; class Magnoliopsida; order Solanales; family Solanaceae; genus Solanum; species Solanum clarkiae. Next base: position 301,254 of record JAABOM020000075.1, on the reverse strand, counting down.
GAAACAAATTTTGAGAAAATATTTGAATGTGGGACAGTGATGCAAGGACATTAAGAAGAAAAAGGAAGTGAGAATGGTGAGTGAATTCGAAGAAGAAGAAAAAATGAGTGGAATGAGAAGAAGAAATTTGATTGGTTTGGGGGATGGGGGTGGCTCGGGGGCTTGAAACTTTGAAGAAGTTGATTTCTTCTTCTTTTGGGGGCATTTATCATTTTTTTTTGGGAAAAAAACTTCAATATTTTTTAATATAAAAAGATCTAGTCACTCACTTTGAAATGCGTAGAATCACGCACTATTAATATTAATGTAGCATGTGTTTTATCAATAGTCAAAGTTGTTTAAAAGATTATGTTTTCACGAGTTTAAGAGTTCAGTTGGCAAAGTCGTAAGTATAAGGGTCCAACTACAAACAGAGCAAAGTACAAAGGTCTCTCTGACCATTCCGTCATATAAATTAAACCTTTTTTTTCATCTCCATCATATATTTCAACCATTTGGTATAACAACCTTCTTAGCTTTCACTTAGTCTTAACTTGACATGATGTTTAAGAAAAAAATGAAGAGTTTTAATTTGCTGTCTTAAATCATCCATAGATATTTGTGTCGTTAAAAATCATTTTATTTAAGATTTAAAAAATAATTTAAAGGTAAATCATTTCTAATTCTAATAAGGTAACATTCTTTTTGGGATGAATTAAAAAAATTTGGGTGTCACATGAAATGAGACAAAGTGAGTAATGAATATTAACTTATTTGATAAATATATTAATGCATATGTGTCGATTGATACATGTATCATATATCTTTGATACTATATACGTATATCTGGATACACTATGTGAAATTGATATTGAATATATACAATTAATATTGAATACACTAGATGAAATTGATATTGGATACACTAGATATTTGATATTGAATGAAATTGATACTAGATATTAATATACTGAATACAAACAAATAAATAAAATTATGAAGCATAAATACAAGAAATCATTCAAAATTACAAATACAACGAATTGAATTTCGAAGAAATAGAATAATAAATGCCTTTTAAATTAAAAGGAGAGAACATAAATGTTTTCTATATTTTTCTAGTTGAAAATTACACAATATCTTAGCAAATCGTTATAACCTTGATTTATTCTTTATTTAATGGGATTCAGTCAAAGAATATCTTTAACTATAAAAAATAGAGCAAATTTAATATGCATGTATCTAAGATATATTCGATCCTTTCGGATGCAATCTAGAAATAAACTCAAATATCCGGAGCAAACACTGCCAAATGAAACTTCATCTTTTATGTTTGTCATCAAAATAAAAAATTGGATGTTATACTTTTTCCCATTTTGTTTTTATGTATTTATTTTCAAGTATCACACATAGATAAATATTTTAACTATTGTGAGAAGTCGCGGGAAGGAAAAAGACGGAGGTGTTTGTAACTCTTCTAGTGAGTACCAATTGAAAATCAATCTGACTTTTAAAACAGAAGTGAGCATAGGCAAGAGGATCGGTATTGACCATATAATAAAAGCAGATCTTGGTCCATGGAGTCCCAAGAAGGTAAGAACTCCAACCTGTCCAATGCTTCTTCGGCCAAATACGATATACAAGTGGGACCTGCACTATGAGCAAGCTGTGCGAAAAACTGCTTCCTTTTTCCGGTTCCGAAACAACTTGGGCGAAATAGGGTTCTATCGGGAAACCATGGATTTTTGAGTTTTCGCCATTGGTTACTGGTTGAGCCAAACGACCTAGCTTGCTGCTGAAAAACGTTGCTAGGCTAGCGCGGCTCCCTTCCCTCCCCCACTTTCTCGCATTCCTCTCCCCACGGCAGAACATCAGAGATGCACAACATATGGACTTTGTCTAACGAACGATGACTTTCGATTCTTCACTTTAAGGAATAGAGTCGCTGCCCAACCAGTTGTTACCTTTAGCCTCGGTTTTCCTTATTAATTATGCACATGGGAAACGTCATCCTTGTAAGGCTCTTAACTGCCAATTAAATAATTCAATTTTGAAAATACACATCTAAACAACCTAACTTACTTTAAATTAGCCTTGCAAACACCTAAACTACGAGAATGCTACATCTAGAATACGTCCCCTTAAAATTGTCTAAAGATGCAAGGTGTTCACTAAATATATCTATATCAAGTCGAAGCATATAAACCGTCATGGTAAAAATTGAAATGTTCAACTGTCAATAAAAGTCCAAAAGATCAAATTAAACCTGGTGTATAACCATAATTTTTTTGAAGTAGATTTTAAAAAATTATCTTGAAATACCTATTTGACAATGAAATTTTATCAGATTTTGAAAATCTTATCTTCAAACATTTGAAACGTCCAGATACAAACCTTTAATTTTTTTCCAAATAAAAATACATAATTAAGACACGAGCCACATGTCGCACATAAATTGCTAGATCGACGGTCGTATGACATTATAACATTCGACAGGTCGACAATCATATGTCATTATAACATCCAACAAAAGACATACTTTTTCACGTGAAATATTTTAAATTTTACAAATTATAGTTTAAAAACTCAAATATTTCAACATAATATTAATTTATGTATTAATTATACTTATTTATATATGAATTATACTTATCTATTTTTCACGTTTAAAATATTATTTTTGGAAATAAATCTGACTTCTAAAATGGAAGTGAGCATAGGTGAGAGAACCTCACTTTCCCGTATTCCTCTCCCCACGAGCAGAACATCAGAGATGCACAACACGTGGGCCTTGTCTAATGAACGACGACTTTCGATTCTTCACTTCAACGAGTAGAGTTGCTGCTCAACCAATTGTTATCTTTAGCCTGGTCTTCCTTATTAATCATTGATAAGACGCAGGATAAACATCATCCTTATAAGACTCTTAACTGTCAACTAAATAATTTAACTTTGAAAATACATATCTAAACAACTTAACTTAACTTTAAATTAGCCTCATAAAAACCTCAACTACGAGAACGCTACATCTCGAATGCACCCTCTTAAAATTGTATAAAGATGGAAGGTGTCCACTGAATGTATCTATATCAAGTTGAAACATATAGATGGTCGTGATAGAAATTGGAACGTCCAACTGTCAATAAAAATCTGAAAGACCAAATTAAATATGACGTATGACCATAATATTTTTGGAGTAAATTTTAAGAAATTATCTTGAAATATCTATTTTACCATGGAATTTTATCAGATTTCAAAAATTTTAGCATCAAATATTTCAAATTTACGATCTACTTTTGAATAGTCCAGATAGAAACCTTTAATTTTTTTCAAGATAAAAATATATAATCAAGACACAAGCCACATGTCACACATACACCGCCAGGTCAATGGTCGTATAAAATTATAATATTCGACAGGTCAACGATCTATGACATTATAACATTCGACAGGTCAACGGGCGTATGACATTATAACATCCAACAGGTCGATGGTCATATGATATTATAACATCCGACAGGTTGACGATCGTATAACATTATAACATTCAACAAAAGACATATTTTACGTAAAATATTTTAACATAATATTTATTTATGTATTAATTATACGTAACTTTTAGTTTTATTTTATAAAAAAACATTTTTTTTCGGAAATAAAAGACAGTTACTCATTCATAACCCCACCCACACACACTCATTATTCACACTGTCACACAATAAATAAAATATAAACCAAAAAAATAAAATAAAATTACTTCATCTTACTATATATAGTTTTATTCATTTCCTCATTTCGGCTTCTTCGACCTCTAAAACTAAAATCTTCTTTTTCCCTACAGCTTCCATTCGCCATTGACAAAAAAACCCCAAAAACTCTGTTCTCTTTGCTTCAGCTCTGTTTCCTTTTTGTCGATCTTCTTCAGGTATAATTTTTCACTATTTATTGATTTGATTTCCATTTTTTTGGTCATCTTTTAGTTTTTTTTTGTCTTGTTTTTTTTACTTTGATTGCTTTAGGGTTTGGGGTATTTCGGGAATTAAGTTTTTCCGATCTTTATCGGAAATGGTTGTTTTTATTTTTTTTGGAAGTTTGCTTGTGGATCTTATTCAATTGGGTTTAATTCTGAACTGGGTTTTTGATAACTAGTTGAGATGTTTTTTGTTAATTCTTTTTGTTGATGGAGTTTTTTTTTCAATTAGGTTTAATTCTGAACTGGGTTTTGATAATTAATTGATATGCTTTCTGTTTCTTTTTCGTTTTCCAAAATTTGTTTTTGGGGCTGAGTTGCAGTTGTTGTTGTTGTTGATTGACTTTAGACTTTAATATATTCTTTTATCAGTCATTTTAATTGTTTTGGTGGGAGTTTGGTGGACTTGGGGTTTATTAGGATTTATCTTAATGTGGATTTCACTATGAAGAGTTTAGATAATGTTTTATCTGGAGAAAGTTATGATTTTTGTTGCTAGGATGAAAACAAATATGGCGCAATTGGTTTCTCGTTGAGTCCGTTCTGTGATCGTCACAATCTATTTAAATTATTTTGCCTGTTGTTGATGAATTCACACTGTGAACTAAAATCTACCAGTTGGGAAGGTTGAATTTTTGCCAATGTACAATGCATTGGTCTGAGGATTTTTCAGATGTGTTAAATGCTGAATTTGGAGCGTTGCATGCATGCTTATAGCTCTCTAAATGATTTCTGTTAAAAAGTGTATTCTATTTGGTTCAGGTGAAGTTGCAGGAGCTGTGGGACGAGATATGGCTTCAAGTGCATATGAGGAGGCAGGGGTAGCAAGGTCTTCGGAGGGAGTGTCAAGTGGACAGCAGCCATGCCAAAACAGTGAAGCATTGGCTGAATGGAGGTCATCTGAGCAGGTAGAAAATGGAACTCCATCAACTTCGCCTCCTTACTGGGATTGTGATGACGATGACGATGGCGGTACGGTGCTTTCATTCTCCATTCTTTATCAATTCATTCAAATTTATGTTTGATAATCGAGGAGTCATGGGCTTTATGATATTTGTTTTCATAATATTTGCTTGTCGTTTAAGGCACTATCAGTTTTTTGACGACAAAATAATTGGTAAACAAGGTTGTCGTTTTCATTAGGATTTTCCTTTTCTATGCTATAAATGAAAAGTTGTGGAGGAGATTTTATTGTTGATTATCTAAGGTGCTTGGACTCGTGTGCGGGTATCTGATGTGGATGTGAATTCAAGGGTCAGATTCGGCAAAATCTTAATTTTAAGATTTCGGGATACAGATCCAATTATCGATATGGGTGCTGAGATTCGGCTAAAAAAATCCGGGTCAAATTTGGAAAAATCTTAATTTTAAGATTTGGGGGTACGGATCCGGGTGTGGATATGGGAGCTGATATTTGGCTAAAAAATACAAAATTATAAATAGAGCTATTAAGAGATTCTAAATCTTGGAAAGATCGTCTAGGTTATCTTTCCCAAGATCCCCAACTTCTTCTTTCAAGCTCTCTGGTTCTTCCCCTCAGAAAAGAAAAAGAAAGTCATTCAAGAGCTTCCCACCAACTCTCCTTACAGATCATTGCTACTGTCTACCAAAAGGCGGAACACAACCGCTTGAATTTTTAGCTTCTCTCTTTTTGGCTTGAAACATAAACCGACAAACATTGACCAAGAGGAAAAGCTAAAAAGAGACAAAAGGACTATAATATTGAAGATATGCCATTTCTCATGTCTTAAATCGATTTTATCTTTTAGTGAAATCTCAATTTTTCCCCCAAATTTGTCCATGACTCTTGGTCAAAGTATCCGATGTGGGTTGGCCGAACCCCACACATATCCTGCACCTGCCCCATCAACACGGGTACGGCAGCAATAATGAAGAGTCCCCGCAACTTAGTTGATTATGGAGGGCTGGACTAGTCTGCTCTACTTTTATGTAGAGTTATCTAGTTTGCCAGAATTCCTTTTCTTTTTGCCTGCTAATTAATAAGGCACTTTTACATGCTCCATTTTGGATGAGTGTTCTTTTTACTCTTTGGTATGGGAAGCACTTATATCCCTCTGTCTTTGAGTCTTTTCCAGAAAGTGTATTAATCACTTCGTTTTTTTTTTGGGTGATGATGACAAGGGGTACCCTTTGGGTGCGCACAAGGTAAACCCCCGCTCCTATGCGATAGCTCGCAAACATCACTTCTCTGTATTTTTTTGGCCTTGATGTCCTTATAAAACTCTCACCCAGTTTTATACAATGGTGTTTGCAAGGATGTGGAGCTGAAGATGTTAGTTAGAATTATGCATTATGTTAGTGATAATGTAAAAAAAAAATTAACATATTAATTGAGAAGTTGGGGGGCGGACAAAACATCACATCAAAGAATGTGAATTCTTAGAAGTTATGACAGCTGTTTAAGATAATGTCGTTAGTATAATTGAGTCGACCTGTGGGGTATACCATACTGAAGATCGTGTTCATGTAAATTATGACTAAGAGAGTAACTGATTGCTCTGAAAATGAGTGTCATATTGCTTATATCAACCGGTCAATATTGCCTTTATGATTGATTACTCAAGTGAAACATACTCAACTCTTTTGATTTTACTTCAGGTGTTGATTATGGAAATTAATTTCCCTCCCTAGTAGTTTGGGTCCGAGGAGTAAGTGTTTCTGTGTGGAAGTTAATTCCTCGGATTTCGGATCTGGGTGCAATATAGGGTTCTGAGGTGGAATCGTGATCAACTCTGGGTAAAATATTCGGATAGGCAAGGAGTTATTTTCAAACCTCTTCGTTTATCAGTTTTCCTTCATTTGTAGTTTAAAATGAATCATTCTCTCTTACACTCACACACATGTACTTTTTTTTTTTTTGGAGGAAAGTAGATTATCAGTGACTGACCTGGATACATGCATAAATATTTCCTTGTGAGCACGATTTGAAGTGTCTTATTGTATCTAATCTGGCTTGCGACCAAGTTAAAGATTTTTGTACTCAGCCTTCAGTTTGAAGTGTGTAGTCTTAGGATTTGTGGTATTACGAGAATAGCCATTTGATACTAGCTTGCCACTCTCCAAAAGGATGTTGAGAACCCTCACCTATCATTAGTTGTAGTTGCCTTTGCGCATAACTCATTTGAATAAAGGTTGATACTCTCCAATTAAGTGATTTAGACTCAAACTTGTAAATAGTTCATTAACGACCACCAGGTTTCCAATTCACTTTAACTGCGCTTCTACTTCCAGAAGCTCTTCAAAGTTGTCAAAGTAGCAGCTAATATTCTTAAACCTGCTTTTGCTGCCCCCTTTTTTAGTCCCTGATTCAAATGTGGAAATGCTACTAGATTTCCATATACAAGGTATTTGATTTTGTAATTATTTGTTTTATAACTGTGGTGTCTGGTTGAACTTGTGCGCACCTCGATTAATTCAAGGGGATATTTGCTGCCTCCCACCTACAATAGGTACCAAGTAACTTTGTCCCCAAGGTTGGAAAATATGGAAAGAAATCTCTTAGTGTTTTCTTTTTTTTTTCTTTGAATAATTATGGACACTATTTTTGGCATCTTACATATTAGTGGTGAAGTTAGATTCATTCCACAGTATTCATTGCAAGCGTGGGTGAAGTTATATTCATTCTACAATATTCACTGTAAGTGTCAGCATTTACTCACATACACCAACCTACTGGGTAAATTAGGAGACGGGGAACTTCTTAGAACTTTAGAAGGCATAAGAACAATAATAAGAATTGTTTAAACAACATAGTTGCCCTAAGGCCTTTTCCTTCTAGGTATATCGCTTTGAGCTCTTTGAGCAAAGCTAATTTGATGAGATCCAATCATATTATGGCTTGAAAGCTACTTTTTTGTTAACAAAGAACTGCATCCATTCTGTTGTTTTACCCTTTCTTCATTTTTCTAGCTTGTATAACTTTTAGCTGAATCCTTCAGGGTGGTGGTTTGGGCTTGGTACTTCCATGTTGAAGGTCTTAAGCTCAAAACCCCTTGCCAACGAAGGCAAGGGATTTGCCTTCTGGATTGAGTTCGCCCCGTGCAGGTTACCTCTCTTGTGTTGTTTGCGAACTATTGCATAGGACTAGTGGTTTTAGCCTGTGCGCGCCCAAAGGATAGCGGCTGCGGGTTTCCCTTGTCATTAAAAAAACAAACAACTTTTGACTGTTTGAAAATGAGACAACTCTTTGGTGCTAATTACAGTCATATGGCTGACATAAAGGTCTTAGCAATACCTTGTGCGGGGAGATTTTAGTTGTATTTGTTTCATAATTTGGGCGGATTCTATTAGTTTTCATGAAAAAGTTATTGCAATTAAGTTGTCATAGTGACGGCTACCTATTTCTTTTTAAATTAATGTAAAAGATACCGTACTGCCTACTTCTCACTTGCCCATATGCATAGAGAGAAAAAATTAGAGTATTTAGCCGTGGTAGATCTAAATTGCAAAATAATCTGTCTTTTGCCTATTGGGTAAATATATGATCCTTGAGGTATAGTTGAGATTTTTATATGGAATTTCAGTGGTATTATTATTCAGTTGCACCATTTGTCTTTTAATTCAGTTATCCTCTTTTGTTGTCTTTAGGCCCTAAACCTTCTGAGCTATATGGGAAATATACGTGGAAGATCGATAAGTTTTCACAAATTAACAAGAGAGAACTTCGCAGTAATGCTTTTGATGTTGGTGGCTACAAATGGTATGATGCTTTTGTGAAGAATTATTTTGTTAAACATTCTTGTTTAGCTTAGCTAGCCTCAGCTAACCTCTTCTGTAAGCTCATTTTTGTAACTGCATTTAGAATCTTTAAGGACTTCCATGTGCACTCTATATTATTAGTTAAGTACCAAGAATAGATTAAGAAAGACTTTGAGAATGAGGAATAGACGAAAAGAATGATTTGTGAATTGCTTGAGTGGTTTGACATTCAACAGCTGATATTACATCTTATATTTACTAGAATCACAATGAATCCTATTATTTACGATGACTCTTAACTCCTATTATCTTTTCCTTCATTACATGAAGTATTTCTTATTTTCAATGCTATATTAACTTTTGTCTCGTCAATTTATGTGAACCTATTTCCTTTTTGGTCCATTTAAAATAGAAAGTCTCCTTTCTAATTTTGGAGAATTTAATTTAAACTTCCCAATATGCCCTTAGGTGAGAAGCTTTTATAGCCACACAAATGGTATAGCATGTTCAAAAATCACAAGTTTCAAAAATTTTACAGTGACACAAATGTTTTGGCATGTTTAAGACCACGACATCCAAAAGTCGTTCCTTTATTTCTTAAACTCCATATGCAGTCAAATATGTTCACATAAATTGAAAAGAAGGTACTATCATTTATTAGACTGCATGGAATCTTCTTAGTTCCAATGCTACATTAGCTGCTGATACCATTTCAACCACGTTTTCTCGCATTGGCGCGTATGCTCTAAATGAACCAAGGTTGTAATAAATATACTGACTTTTGAGATCTTCTAGGATATTTCATGAGGATGTCTTGCTGGTTATTCATATGATCTAAAAGTTTACAATATCATTGGAGAACCTTCTCTGAAACAATTCCCTTGAAGGGAACCTTGAGATGGTAGACCAATTGACTTGATAATAAACTATAAGAAAACTTGAAACATTGAAAATTGACTGAGAAAGTGACTTTTGAATTTCTGAGAGTGGTTACATAAAGGACAAGTACATTTTTCTGGTAAAGTGGTATTTGGGACAGATTGTGGAATGCGGGCACCTCGACTATGACACCGGGTACCTGCTACCTCCCACCAAGGCTGTGCAGAGGGGGAGAAATCACCTAACCTTTTTTAGTTTCTATTGCTCCCTAGGTTTTTCACCCTTTTAGTGACATCTAGGCCACACCGTTGGATACAATAACTACAGCTTATATTGCCAAGAGCAACGGCAAATTGTCTTATTTTAAATGCTATCTTAAATTTTATTTTCATTTTCTATATATATTAACTTTCCTTATTATTGATGCTGCATTTACTCTTATTTCCAGTTCCTATTAATTGCTAATATCATTTTCAAGTTATGTCATATTAGTAGGATGAGGTGAGTTGTTTTCGTGGTTTGGTTTGATAAAAGATGATGAGGTACATGATACCTCTCCATGTCATCTTTCTTCAAGTCTCGAGAAAGTTGAATGAAAATCACTATATTCTTCTTACTGCGTGTTAAATAACAAGGTAAACCCTTTTCACTTTCCTCTAGAAGTGAATGGTCGATAGGTCACCGAAGACCGAAGGAAAGTAATGATCAACTCCCATTCCTGTTTCCTTCCTCTTTTCCACTGTTTAACCAAATAAACTTAGCCTAGTTCGAGGCAGATGGGTGGCTGGCACAGAAGTTATATTCTTGTTATATTGATCTAGAGGTTAGTAGTGGTAATTGTAAAATTTGGAGTTTTGGGTATCATGTTTGCCACTCTCTACGAGCTATTGTATAGGAGTGGAGTTTTAACTTTGTGCACACCCCAAGGGTAGCGGTTGTGGGTTTCCATGTCATAAAAAAATGTTTGCCTCTCATCATCAGTGGAAGTTCCTTGGGGAAATGCAATAAAAGCAGCATCTGCTGTATCATCATGTGTTCGTTCTCTTTCATTGAATTGAAATCATCAGCTCATGAATTAAAAGTGACTGACAAATTTTGCTCCATTTGTTGTGGCAGGTACATTTTGATATATCCTCAGGGATGTGATGTTTGCAACCATCTCTCATTGTTTCTGTGCGTGGCTAATCATGACAAGCTCCTTCCAGGTGCGATAATGTTGTGATACTTCAAATTGTCAAAAAGAAAATGTTGTGATAGTTTCATTACAAACTATCTTGAAAGTGATGTTTACCTATGATTCTGATGTTTTATTCTTTATTTTGATAAGAGCAGGTTGGAGTCATTTTGCTCAATTCACTATTGCTGTGGTGAACAAAGACCCAAAGAAGTCCAAGTATTCAGGTTGGTTCATTGGGTTGCTTTTTTGCAATTGACTTTTTGGTCCCATTTGTGCTCACATTAATATACAGTTGCGAATTTCTGCAGATACATTACATCGTTTCTGGAAGAAAGAGCATGATTGGGGGTGGAAAAAGTTTATGGAGCTGTCAAAAGTTTTAGATGGTTTTGTTGATGCTGATACACTCATAATAAAGGCTCAAGTTCAAGTAATCAGGTCTTTACAAGTCATTCCTATTTGAGACCTTTTAGTTTAATTTTTGTTTCTCATCTACATTACATGAACAAATGAGGCAGCCTAATTTTGGATATTTATTATTAGGTTCCCTTTAATGCAGCTCACAGGTTAACCCTTAATTTGCATCTTGAGCCAGAAAAAAGATGGCCCTTCTTCTTTGATTGTAATGTGATTATTAATTCATCCGTCATGCTTTCATCCATCTTCTTCCAAATGCATATACCTTTTGGCTTTTGTTACCTCAAGAGGTTTAGCAGATGTGTTAATAGTGTGCTTCTGCCACCGTGTGGTAAATGTCAAAGTGATACCTGAAGTACACTTGTGAATGGGGTGTGAAGGAACAGTGTGAGCTTTTTTCAAATGTTATGCATGAAAGCTGCTAATTGGTTGATCTCAAACATAGATGTGAACATGCCATAGGTATGACATATGACCTGAGAAGGATATACTGAACATCATTGAATTGTGTTTCTAAAATTTTGATTCTTCGTAGTTTTACATGGAGATTAATCTCAAGTAGAAGTTATACTTGCCCACTGTTTAGGAAACAGCCTCTCTACCTCTATGAGGTAGTGGTAAGGTCTGCGTACAATCTACCTTCCCCAGACCCCACTTGTGGGATTTCACTGGGTATGTTGTTGTTGTTGTTGTAGAAGTTATACTTGCCCACTGTTTGTGTTACATATCTTAATCATGCGATACATCAACCTTCTTTTCTTCCATACATTTCATGCTCGTGTTTTTTAAAATCCTTGTAATACTCTGCTATTATAATTTTTCCTTGCATGTCATGGGACATGATTGAAGTGCCCTTGCTGAATATTGTGAAGTTTCAATCAAATAGCCACTTAGACCATTATAGACCATTGCAACAAGATCTCAAAATCGGAAGGCTTCATTTATTTTACATAAATCTTCAAACAAAGTTTTAGTCCAGCTCGAGGATGCATTGCAATTCTTTTGTGAATCCTTCTTTCTGAGAATTGGAATTGTTGTCTTTTATACTATTCCATAGTTAGTTGCTCCTTAGCAAGGCATTCACGCTCAAATGTGTCAAGGTGATTATTTGATTATACTGACATGATCCTTGTGATGCTGAACTTCTCCAATCATCTGTAGGGAGAAAGCTGATCGTCCCTTCCGTTGCCTTGACCGTCAATATCGAAGGGAGCTTGTTAGGGTATATCTGACTAATGTGGAACAAATCTGTCGCCGTTTTGTGGAAGAGCGACGAGTAAAGCTTGGGAAGTTGATAGAGGATAGAGCGCGATGGTCAAGGTAGGGGTGTCAATTTTCTTAAACTTTTGACAATTTAAACATAGGCTTTTTGTTTCTATAGGTCTCTAGCTTCTATTTTGGTTAGTGCTCTGTGCTGTATCTAGTCGAGCTAGGTTGTTTGTGTCCAATAACTTATGGTTAATGCTTTTATGTCGAATTAACTGTGTTCCTCCTCATCTCCTTCAGAGAAATGCTTAAGACTTTGACGTCAGTCTTCCATTGGTCATTTTTCTCTGCATGTTCACCTAAACTTAGTTACTACTTGTAATGAAATTTCAGCTTCTGTGCTTTTTGGCTGGGCATGGACCAAAATTCCAGGCGCCGCATGTCCAAGGAGAGATCAGATTCAATTTTAAAAGTGGTTGTCAAGAGCTTTTTCATAGAGAAGGAGGTTACTTCTACTCTTGTCATGGACTCCTTGTACAGCGGGCTTAGGTCTCTTGAAGGCCAGACAATGGGTAATAAAGGTAAGGCAAAAAATTTGGATGCAGAGGACCAACTGGTTCCTATTGTCCGTTTGGAGAAAAACATGTTTGTTCTGGTGGATGATGTCTTGCTATTGCTTGAGAGTGCTGCATTGGAGCCATTGCCTCCAAAGGATGAGAAAGGCCCCCAAAACCGGACAAAGGTGAGTGACAGAATGTCATTATTAAAACTACAAGCCAAATATATTCCATGTTAAAACTATAGGCCAAATAAATATATTCATTGGTTATAGTCTAAAAAAAGATATTCACAACTGGATAAAGATGATACATGTCTGACAATTTTGATAAGAATGTTAACCCAACAATCTACTGGAGGTTTACATTTATATTTAAGAAGATAGCACTTCTGTCGTTCATTGCTATCAAACTGAATATAAATATCACTTGCTGTAGTTGATTAAGACTTTCTTATGTCTTGCCTATTCTTGGTTTTATTTCTTTGTATGTTTGCTTATTTTGTTTATTTTCTGACATAGATCTGGTCCTCTGATTTAGGAGTCTGGCAATATTTAAAAGTATGCTCACTATGTTGATGTCAGCTGGAATACGTTTCCATGTTTAGAAATTTCATTTTTGAAAAGAATTTTGTGGCTTTGTGCTAATGGAAAATTGAACTGTACATCAAACAGTTGTTTACCAAAAAGCCTTTTAACGTAGAATTATCTTTGTTCCTGATACTGTCCCCTCTCCTTAACACACGCACATAGAAAAGAACTCAGAAGATCCCCAACCGTGTTTTTGGGTGGGTGGAGTACATCATAGATTTATTTTGTTCTTTTGTATTTGTAGTCCTTTTTGGTTATCATATCTTGTGAGCTATTTTTGAACATCATGGCTTGTGCTCTTCATGCTTGCAAGTTATCTTTTCTTTTAGCAGGTAACACGTATCCATACTGCGCAGGCATTTACCTGTTGTACCATTGCCTTTTGTTTCAGGATGGAGCTTCTGGAGATGAATTTAACAAAGACTCAGTTGAGCGTGATGAGAGGCGTTTAACTGAATTAGGTCGTCGGACCATTGAGATATTTGTCCTTGCACAGATTTTCAGGTAAACTCTTTCAATCAATTATTTGCACATTTTTGACACTTATTATTATTGTTATTATTATTTTTTTTTGTGTGTTTTCATTATCTGTCGTATATGTGTTAGTTTTATCATATTTACATACTATCATATGCTATTCATTGTTAGTCGCTCTTTCTGTTCCCTTCCCTTCCCTTTTTGTCATATCTAGATCTTTCTGCTTATGGGTTTTGAGATGAAGGTTCTCAGGAAACAGCCCCTCTACTTCTTTGAGATAGTGGTAAGGTTTGCGTACATTCTACCCTCCCCAGACCCCACTTGTGGGGTTTCACTGGGTATTATGTTGTTGTTGTTTAATTGTGATGCAATGTGTAAAAGGAATATAAATTTCTCTTTGGCCTTGCTATTTAAATGGTTAGAACATGTAGATTCTGTTGCTTTTTAGTTCTCGTGTTTTTGGCTGGGTACCTTTATCATATTTTGGAGGTCTGACCCATGTTTGTGATCTAGCTTGAGCCTTGAAAATACTTTTTAAATCTATATTGGTCTATTTCTTTCTCGATTCCAATTTCTCTATGCTTGAGATATACTGGGGATTTCTCTTGGTTTTATTTTGCAAATTATATATTTAATTGGAATATAGTATTTTTTCTGCCTCCTTTGTTATATGTCATGTACAACTTATGTATGGTTTGACCCCACGGTTGGATAAGGTAAATTTCCAGCAAATCAAAGTATCTTTTCCTTTCATCGTTCGATTTCAGATTTGCGTCAAACTAATCCAGACCTTAGTAGTGAGCCCTCATAAAATTATCATTATACTTTGATCAAAGGAGGTTCATGAATATACTTCTCTTGAATCCCCTTTCCTAGAGCCTTAAGGTTTTACATTTTATATACATGTTCATTTCACCTGATTGGTAGGAAATAAAGGAAACCAACATTCGAAGCTTCATTTCTATACCGGATCAGGTAAAGGGGAAGCTCATATCATGTGACTAGTTGCTCAAACATTCATATAAGCTGGCTATATGCATGCCTTTAATGAACTCTGTTTAATATGTTACCTTCTATTTCTTTCTGTGTTGGACAGTTAGTTACACTAACATAAATAGTTAACCAGTTGCATCAGTAACTGCGTTTTCCTCATTTTGAGGGGCTATACTCTTCCGCTTCTTACTTAGCACAGTTTGTTATCCTTGCAGCTGTTAATTGTTGACAATTAATCTTTTCATTCATCTTCTGTAGTAAAATAGAGGTTGCATATCAGGAGGCTGTTGCTTTAAAGAGGCAAGAGGAGCTCATCCGTGAAGAGGAAGCTGCTTGGCTGGCCGAAACTGAACAGAAAGCTAAACGAGCATCTGGAAAGGAAAAGAAGTCCAAGAAAAAGCAGGTATTGTGTTTCATATGATCTATGTACAATTTTGATTGAAGAGCTCTATAATGTAGTAACCGTTGTCAAGAATTTATTACCATGAACCAACAATCACTTTGTTGTTCTGTCCAATACTGGAGGTCTACGGTTCTTAAGTATCTCCTAGTTGAACAGTGGAACCCTTGGCACCGAGTTTAATTCTGTTTTTGAAGCCATTCATCTGTTAGTGATGGGGTTGGATATCAGCTAATTAGGAGTAGTTTGGTTTAGAAACAGCTATGCAGGGATGGCAATATAAGATATTTTTGTAATGCAGAGATTAGTAATGCAATGGTTATTTTTTTATTGTGCATTAAGTTCTTTGATATAACAATGATATATATAGGTTAAAATTTGAATTATGGGTTTATTTTGTAAATATAAATTTGAATGAGTTTTGAACTGTTGATGGGTTTGATGAAAATATACAAGGTACTTTTATCTTTTGGCATCTAATCCATGAATTGCTATTCCATGTGCTATTAAGTATACAATAGTACTCCGATCGGTGTATTATATTATACCAGGGTTGGCAATGCAAGATTGAAAATAAAAACCAAACACTGGATAATGCAATACTAAGTTTTATACCATGATTGTCTGATATAATGTATACCATGATTGTCTGATATAATACATTAAATCAGAAGAGTGCTTAAAAAACGAGCTTTGGAATTGAATTCTTTTTGTGCACGTTGTAACAGAAGCAATCGATTTGGATCTATTTGTCTGTGAACCTGAGCCTCTATCTTAGGTAATTATTGCCTGGAAATCTCGTCTTGGGCTTCCAGTATTTGCTAAAATTTGTAGTTTTTGGACAAATTGTACATAGAGACCTCTTACTGCCTTCACATTTGTCTTCTTCAGAAAATTTTAAATAGCCTAACAGTTGAACTACAATTAATTATCAAAGCATGTTGAAATGATGAATGCTATGTAGAAGAATCAAATTGGTGGTGAAGATCATTTCATGTCATCTCCTAGGTTTCCTCTGCCCTCTTTCAACCCAAAAATGCAAGCAGGAAAATTAAAGAACCAAATGAGAGAGGGAGTGACATAAAACTGTAATCTTTCTCTTCAGAGATGGACGTAAATATGGTATCCTTTTGTGATTTTGCTACATGGAAGTGCACAATTGTCAGTCCTTTTTTAATGTTCAGAAAATATTTCTGCTTTTTGCCTAACAAAAAAGGAGAGTAGTTCAGAATAGTGTTATCTATGAAGTAGGGTCTTTGCTTTGAGGATAGATATATTTATCATGCTTGCTTTGTATGTCAGGCTAAACAGAAGCGGAATAATCACAAAATAAAGGATAAGGTTATTGATGAGAAATCTGCTGTGGTGGAGCTATATAAGACTGATCAGGATGGACCTATTTGTGATGGAAACGAGTACATAAATGAGGAGTCAGAAGCAGTGCTTGGAAAACCAGATGTACTGGAAGCAGGATCGGATGTTTCTGATTCAATAGATTGTGTGCCAGAGGTAATTAATCCCGACTCTGATGACAGAGATGCAAGTCCTGTCAATTGGGGTACTGACAGCTCGGAAGTTCATCCTTCCACTGAAACTAGCTGCAGTGGGTTAAGTGACCTTTCAGCAGCACAAAATGGGTTAGCAGGAAGGAGAAGTCCTTCTGTAATGGATGATAGTTCATCAACATGTTCAACGGATTCAATTCCTTCAGTGGTTCTGAATGGGCATTGCAGATGGACATCTTCAAACAATAAAAATAATAAATCACCCAGCAGGTAAGCTCTCTTTTTCTTTTTTCCTTTTTTTGGGGAGTGGAGTATTTTAAATATATTTGAAATTTGGTTGTCTTTAAAATCTTTATGCTTCAACTTTTCAGAGGGAGAAACCAAAGAAACAAGCCAACTTGTAAAGCGGCCGATTGGGATAGTGAAACACTAAGTCAGCCATTAGATGCTGTTTCGGATGTAGGGCAGCTAAGTGATATGAGTTGCAGAGCGCCTGCAGCGGAGGCTCAGTCTACTGTGCTTTTGTCAAGTGAGCAGCGAGACATGAAGAAGGTTGTTATCTTCCCTGTACCCATTCATTTTCTGAACAAGCTGATCTTTATAACTTTTACCTAGGAGATAGCACTCAATGTTAGTGAATACTTTTTTCGGGGGGTTCCTTCCTCTCTCTCCCTTGCCTCTCATTACTTTACGACATTGACCTGATATCCCTTAAATGCCCTCCCGTCACATTTGTTACTTGATTAAGTAAAACAGAAATGCATGAAAAGAAAAATCTCTTGAGACACTGATCTTCATGGTCTTACCTTCACATAAGGAATTGTTATACTGGAATTCTTATCCTGAAAATTCTAGGAAACTGCTCCTATTTGTTAAGATGCATGTACCTTTCCGATTATGAGTTTATAGGAAATTTCTTTTCTGTAGATGCTATGTTTCTGTTGCTCTCCACTGGGTATGAACTTCATTTTACTTTCTTACTCTGAGCAGGAAGTAGTAGCTTCACCACAGAGGAATCCTAGGAAGGCTGAGACAGAGAGACCTTCCAAGGAGAAGTCAAGTGTCCAGTCTTCTCCCAAGAGCCCTGCAAAAGATCCAGGCTCTGCTGTTCAGCAAAAGTCACAGATGAAGATCCAAGTCACAAGTGATCCTATTTTGGTTAAAAGATCATCTTCAGATGGTCCCAAGCTTGCTGATAAACCAGCTCTGGTGTCTAATTCATCTGAAACTGCTGTGATGTTGAAAGCTGATCCTCATAAAACCGTAGAGCCAAGGGTGAAGGATAAGACGGCTCAGGCCACTTGTGTTACGCCTGGGAAGGGCCTCCCGTCTCAACAAGTAACAGTGTCTGCTACAACCGAAAGTTTCAAATGGCAACAAGTGCCTGCTATGTCAAGACCTCTTTGTGATCCTTTAGTTCCTGGATCTAAGGCTTCTGCTCCTGCTGTTTCCATGGTTCAGACAATGCCATCTCTGGCTCGGTCAGTGAGTGCTGCTGGCCGATTGGGTTCAGACCCTTCACCAGCAACACAAAGTTATCTCACTCAGTCCTACCGGAACGCAATTATGGGTAGTCCTGTTTCTGCAACTCCAGCTAGTTTCGGTCAACCTCATTCTCCAATTCCAGCAGTTAACTCACCACATTCTTACTCTCAACAGCCTCCAGTGATTTCTCCAGCGTTATATTTACCGCAGGGCTTGGAAAGACCAGAACCTAGTTCTGTCAGACCAAGCTTTTCATATGGAATGGTGAATAATAATGGCAGCATGCCGAATGGACTGCAATGGGATTGTCCCCAAAGGAACAGCAGCAGGAGTATGTCTCAAGATCATCCTTCTGCATCAGATGGAATTAGGAATTTTGATATGTTCAAGGCTATAAACAGCAGAACACATGACCACCTTCCCGATTCTCGGGCATGCACGTCTGGACGCCAACCCCAGAGTGTATCAGCTGATGAATTTCCTCATCTTGATATTATTAACGACTTACTGAACGAAGATCATGGGATTGGAAGGACTGCTATGCCTGAGTCAGGCTTTCAAAGTTTTGGCAGTGGGTTGCAGCATCTGAATCATGGGTTCGCATTCCCGGGTAGTATCAGCACGCCAGTTGATCTAGGTCCCTCATCGAGCTCTTGTAGGTTTGAACGATCACGAAGTTATCATGACATGTTCCAGCATAACTACCCTGGAGGCCTTTTTGATGGTGCTAGCGATATGATCATGCAGACTGACCCACGACTCAATAACGGGCATCATCATATGGACGGGTTAGTTCCTAGTCACTGGCAAATGATGGGTTCTGATCCATCATTTGTTGGAATGAGGAATGGGACTATTGATGGTAGTCACCCATATCCTGGCCCCGACTACTCAAACTTGGCTTGCGGTGTCAATGGGTATGGAGTATTTAGGCCTTCAAATGGCCTTTAGAAGCTTCTATAGCGGAGCCTAGCCTTGAATATTTACTCTGTTTTCCTTTGTAATAATGCAGTTTGATTGAGAAGAGCCTTTTGGTCTTTACAGGAAACATTTTGTATAGGGTGATTCTGCTTTGTTTCAAATTTTAACTTAAAAAACCATGGCTTTGCTATTGCTCCTCAGATTGATTATTATAGGAGTTTGGCTCTTTTCTTAAATTCCTTTCAAATTTGATGTATGCTATTAATACTTTGCTGCTGTAAGATGCATTAGGAGGTTGAAAAATTTTAAGTTATAAAGGGCAAAGCTTGGTGTGCTAAAGTTTCAGCTATGCACAGGGTCTGGAGAAGGATCCGACCACGAGTAGAAGAGTCTTACCCTCACAATCTTACCTTGCATTTTAGCTAGAGGTTGTTTTTAAAGTTTGAATCCGTGATGTTTCGGTTAGATGACAACAGTTTACTAGTTACTTCAAGGTTTTCCTTCAAATTATAAGTAATAGAAATGTAACACATAACAATCATTTTGTAGCTTATTGCACGAAGATTAGACTCATAACATAAGAAAGTCGTACAGTGCATAAGCCTCTTTAGAGATAAAAGCTACTTTCTTTAGCCTTGAGAGCATTGGTTCAACAGCGTCAACACTAAAAAAATCACTATTTTCTCATTGAAAAATGTTTCGTGGCTATTATATCGGCTTGGTCTTTCAATAAGTGGCACAAAAAAATGTTTCCTTTTTTCAATGTTTAATCCTACACGTCTCACGTCTTATAGTTATACACCAAAAAGAAGACTATTAGGAGCCTTGTGTTGCATGCGTTGAATTAATTTGACATAAGACTTTGTATGGAAAATAAATTAGTACACATGAGTAGCATTATTTTTATTTTAACGAGCATAAAGTAGCTCTGTTGCTGTTGGTGTACGCAATCTTAATCTACTCTGTGAAAGTTGAGTGGTGATTTTTGATAGGCCTTGACTCGATACGTTGCAAGTAATGTATAGCAATGAAAATTGAAAACTCATTTTCAGACATATTTTTCTATTTACATGAAATAAAAGAAAATGAAACAAACCAATGAATTAAAAAATAGTGAATCCATATTACACTTGCAAATAATTTAATTAATTTACTAAAAGGAAACTTTTCTACGTTCTAAGTTTCCTTAGGCACCACGAAACATCCTTGAAGATCCATGCATATGTCACTGCATGCGTGTTGCTGAAAACTCTATCGCGATAATGATATTGTTGAAATGATCTTCTGAAAAAATAGCTCGACCTCAAGATAACAAAAGTCGATAAACCTTTTGCACTAGTAAATTAAAACGCGAAATATCCTTTGAAATTTCACGTTTTTTCTATAGTAAGGCATATAAAGTGAGACAGTAATTTGACTCGTTGTATCGATTTATGGGCACGAGCCCTGGCCGCCTTGGCCGGGGATGTTGGTGCATGGAGAAGCACCTGATGATGGAACTTCACCTCTAGGCAATGATGTTAGAAGAGTTTGTTTTTGTTTCATATCCAAAGGCCTTGATGCTTTTGCTAATAATGAAATATTTGGAGTAGTGAAAATGGAAAATATAAGTAAAAATGTAATAAATACTTTAAAAATAACCATGATATTTTTTTATGTATGATAAAAAAAAAACTTTGTGGAAATATGGAGAGAGTTTTTGAAGGTGTTGGAGAAAGTTTGTTGAGATTATAATGAATGAAAATATAAGGTAGGTTGATATATTTATAGGCAAATATATGGATGTACTTTAATTTCATTTAATTAGGTGATCAATGGCTAAGTAGGTGTTGGATATGAGAATGAGATGTTTGAAAAAAAGTTGTAAAAAAGTCAAAAATAGAGCTGTGTTTGAACATGTATTTAAATTGGAAAAAAAAGTTGTAATTTTGTGGGTTGAAAAAAAAATCACAAAAACTAGTTTAATTTATAACCAAATGCTATTTTTAAACTCATCTTTTCATACGTGTATTAATTTATTTAACTTTGACTTGGAAAAAAAAATGTAGTTTAGATATTGACTTGACCATAGGAATATTGAATTTGGAAATTTTTAGCATCAATATTGACATTCGAAAATAGACACGCATTCTTGGGCACCAAATATTATTTATTAATGATAGAAATTTGAAAAAGAAAACATACAAAATAATATTTACTATTGACTTTTTGGTTACATATATAATTTGTTGAAGTCTTTTTTTCTTGATTTTTCGTTCGGTATCTGATAATCATATTGGAGTAAGACTAAATTCGAATTCACGTTGGGAAGTTTCACTTTGGGGATAAAGCGCTCCTTAACAAAGGAGACTCTTTATCCAAGGGGACTCGAACCCGAGGCTTCTGGTTAAGGATGAAAGAGTACTTATCACTTCACCATAATCCTTGTTGGTATAACTTGTTGAAGTCATCCACACATGTTGTGGTGAGATAATTGGATTCCCTGAATTCTTGATTAGAGATATCAGATTTTAGCTTTTGAAAATTAAAAAAATTCTACTAAAAGGACTAACTCTAGAAATGCGTCTCTATAATATGCAAATGAATATTTAATTAAACTCTGAACGAATATCAAATACCAGATGATAAATCCTCTAAAGGAACTTGTATAAGTAGTATACTCTGACGTGGAAAATGAGAAGTACTAAGTCTATGTTAAGACTAAGTTGATATTGAGACCAAGAAATATATATATACATATATATTAAAGTAATAATAATTTAGGTTAAACAAGTTATCTTAACGATTGATTGTGACATGCTAAGAGGTTCAATCTCGGGATATTGATTTATTGATCTTTATGAATGGAGAAACTTTTTATGGCATTTCATTTTTTTAAAAAAATTTTTTTCGTATAATCTAAATCTAAATTGATTGGATCAATAAATATCAAGTTTATTAACTTCACACTATTAGTATTAGGCCATTTATTTAACTTTTTTAATAGATAACCCTTCCTATAAAGTGAGATATAAGGCATGTCAGTAATTAAATATAACATGATCATAATATGTAATTTTCTTTACAATATCGGTAGTGGAATGGAATAAAATTAGAGATTTTAGTTCGAATTTTAGGTATAAAATTATCTTTGACAGAAAACATTTTATTTTTAATATGTACTTTTCTGATCTAAATATAAATTTAAATAATATCTTTTATCATGTGTCGTCGATTAAACCTAACCAACAAAAAGATTATTATATTTTTCTTTTGGAGGAAGGGGTCAAAGTTAGGATTATGTTCTTCCCTCTCCATAATTAGTCTTCATGTGAAAACAATTTCCTATAAGAAAACTTGTAATTTCTATGCAACTTTTGGAGCAGCATGACATTGACAAATTAAATTGTCAAAACATATGTTAAGTATTTTGCTTTTTTAGTTTTATAATTGAACTATCAGATGAAGTATTATCATATGAAGTATTATCATTTATTTATTAAAATACACTTTAATTATCAATTATTCTCTTTTTCTAATTGAATGATGATGATATTTTAAATAGCAAAAAGAGAACAAATAATAGTCAAGATACACAATTAATTGACAAATAATTTAATAATAATCATTTATTTGCGAAACTCGAAAAACTCGGATATTTTAGATATATTTTTCATTATTTTAACTCTTAAATTATAACACTCTTGACTAATTGCACATGTCAATAACGGCGGATGACCACAATCAATATAAAGAATGACAAAATAGACTAGTATTCAAGTTTGGAGTACTGCGTAAAAGAAATGGAAATAAAAATTGAAATTTCGTTATATAATAAGTCGCTTATTTGAGTAGCTTAGGGTCGTCATGCCTGTCAGAAGCGGAGCTATTTTGACCCAAGGATAGTCAGATGAACACCCATCATCGAATTTTTTTCCGAATATAGAGATTAAATATAGATATTTTGATATATATATCAATTGTTGGACACTCTTGATACAAAAGTCATCCATCCATGTTCTAAAAGTATGAATAACTTTGACGAAAGTGCTGGCTCCGCCCCTGGTGCCTGCTTCAGCTACTTCAAGCAGACAACTGCTACTTTGGCTTGATGGTCCTAGCTCGACATCTTAAATCTAACTACGTTTCGAGATAGAACCTCAACAACGACAATATTTTTATGGTACTTCTATTAAGCACTATTTAATTATTTCTACATCAATTTCAACTATGAAATTACAATAACGAGTCTACTTAATTTTGTGGTGGTTATTAAAGTATCTGTCGAAATTTACTATAACATTTCTATTAATATTTAAATTACTATTTACGGTTGAGTATTTCAGTTGTCTGCTACAGTTGCTTGAAGCAAGCAGGTGACTACAACCTGTCTGCTTAGTGTTACGGTAGCTATTAAAATGACTGCTTAATTTTACTATGTCATTTCTTAAATTATTACTCAGTTGTATTTGTATCTATTGCAACTATGAAATTACAATAACGCGTCTACTTAATTTTGCTATGGTTATCAAAACATCTATTGGTTCAGTGCAACACACGAGATTCAAATACTAGTATTTGAAATATAAGTCATAAATGTTTGGTAAAGTAAGTCATAAAAATCAAACATTATATATGTATGTCATTTAATATAACTTTTACTATAGCTCTGTTGATCGATCAATAATTCACTTTTTCACGATGGAGTCGAATATTACGTTAATAAAATAAGTCATTCGTTAAGTTGTGTCTTATGAATATTAAAAATTAAGAATATAGTAATAAACAAGAAAATACGAGGAAATAACATTGTGAGGAATTGATTTAATTAAATATTATGATAGCACATGCGTCACGTAGTTAAATATCTAAATGTACCTAAAAATACTGTATTAAATTTAATAATGTACGTGTAGCACAAGATTTGTTATTAATGAAACTTAATTGTGTAATTAGCATGTGTATTTCATTGTATATTAGATTAATGAGGTTTCAAAGAAGGTGGATTCATAATTTTGACTTGATAATTCAACCTTATAGACGCTCTTAGAATTCATAAAATTTACACACACATACTCATATTTCGCGCTAAAAATGCCAAGTTATATCAAAGAACTACATCCACCATCCTTGGGCGTATCTTAACAAATTCTATGGATACCTACTACTTCCCACCAACATAGATATTGTATAACTCTATCCACCAAAAATTAGAGTAATATGATGAAATGATAAAAGGAGTTTTTGCTATATTGATATTTGAACTCGAGCTCTCATGATTCTCAACCATTTTATTGACCACTGGATCACAACCTTGGGCGTGTACCAAGGAAATATATCTTTATGAACATCATATTAGTTCCCTCTCTTCTCAAGTTTATCTGAGAAGCCATTAAGCTGAATCACTTGATGTGGCCTTGTTTGTGCTGCAGGTACTCAGCCATGGTGGAGGCAGCATTTCAGTTTGCTCATTCACAGTCTGTAGCAAGTGAGGGATAACACGATAAAGCTCGGACATCTCCTTCATAGCTCCATTTCCTTTCCGTGCACTCGTTCCATCACTAATCTTCTCTTCACTTGCACCACCATTCGACCAAATACTGATCTTTGGTTGCAGTCCTCTGATAGCTTCCGCGTTGAACTTGGCAATGTCATTGAATATCCCTTCGTTAATCATCAAGTAATACCTCAGCGCGAAGTAAATTCCTCCCAGTGCTGACAATAACGTGCGTATGTAAAACCCTTGTGCTTCTGCAAAAGCCAACAGTCCTTCGGCCTCCTTTGTCTTGGCATAGAGCGCAACATCTGCAGCTTGTTTTTTCGCATATGTTTCAGCATTTGATTCGACCTTTCGAGCCTCTGCTAATTTTTCTTTCTCATATAGTATTGCATCAGCTGCTTTTTCTTTTTGGTAATACTCCCAATTTGCCTCTTGCACCTGGAAATTTACTAGCATATAGAATAAGATTTGACATTCTAATTCTATAGATCACAATGCCATATCATCAAGCCACTTTTGAGTAGAACATCAGTATTATATTACATCTAATTACTCCTATCGTTTCAATTTATTTGTCTTACTTCCGTTTTTGGTATAAGAGCATGATATTGAAAGTACAATGGAAAGTGCAAAATTAAAAAGTTTTCAAATATAAGCGTCATTATTTTTGGGACAGACTAAAGGAAATGATGTCATATAAAATAAAACAGATACAGAAACTGAAACACAATTTTATACAAATAAGACTCACCTTGACATGATATTCCACATTAAGCCTACTGAGGAATTGAGCGTTGAAGTTCTCGGTCTTAGTTAAGACTTTCCCTCTCTCGACTTCTTGCTGCAACTCAGCCTCTCGTATTGCACGGCTTTCTCAGATTCCACCTCTGCCATCTTCGCCTGCTGAGACCATGCTGCCTTCTTGGTTGCAAGTTTTGCATTTGCCTCGGACACTTCAGCTTCTTCCTGATTCTCAAAAATCTCAACTTCTGATCCCACCTTAATCTCCTCCATTTTGCCTTGACCTTTTCTTTGGGCAGTTACTACCTTCGTCTCGACATCAATTTTTGCAGCACTTTGAATAGTCAATCCTTCAGTCTGTTTGGCTCCAATGTTGCCCTGCATTTTTGCTTCAGCGACATCAACTTTTGCCCTGTTTGCTGCTTCCATTTGAGTTTTCTGGCCTAAATATGATAAGTACTCATGACCTACGACATCAACTAGTTGCTTAATGTTAGCATTGTATATCACAAGTCCAAATTGGTTGAGTTCCACCTGAACCTTTCCAAAAACTTCGCGCTTGAAATCTTTTGTGCCTTTAAAGACATCTTCCATCGACATTGAAGCAGCCAAGACAAGTGTTTCTCCCTCAATGGTGCCTTGAACAAGGTCCTTGACATCATGAGAATTGCACTGATGGCGAGAAAGAAGCCTTGCATATTTGACAAGGCTATGGTCATCAGCCCGAGGACCGATAGTGAAAACGGCAGGGAGTAGGAAACAAAGTTTTTCTGCACTCATGGCATTGACTTCAAATGTGTAATTTACAGGGGAAACATCGATTCTTATGCATCTCTGAAATGGCAATAGCAGGGCTTTGTTTGCAATCTTCAAGTCATCAATTCCTCTGCCAGTGATCACCAAAAACTCAGAAGGCTTTTCCACATGGTACCACATTGTTCTGTTTCTTTGCTGCTTAGCCTCCTGAAGAAATTTCTAAAAACAGACTAAACTGGTTGTACACCATGATAAAACTCATAAAGACACAACAACAACAACATACCTATTGTAATTCCACAAGTAGGGTCAAGGAGGGTAGAGTGTACACAGACCTTGCCCCTATCATAGATATAGAGAGATTGTTTTCGATAAACCCTTGGAAAAACTCATAGAGAAAATAACAACTTGACATACTCTGTCTGAAGTAGAAAAAGTCTCAATTGGAAATAAGGAATTAAACGACAGCAAGATTTGTTGCTAAGATTAGGGCCCGTACTGTCTACTCAACACTAAAATGCATTTATGTTCAATACGGGAATCAGTGCAATTTCAACATCAAATCTTTACAAGAAGTTTCATTCCGGATAGCTGATTTCACATTAGTTTAGGCAAAGAAAGGAGTAGATGACAACAACAACAAACACATACACTATATAATCCTACAAGTGGGGTTTGGGGAGCGTAGGATGAATGCAGACCTTATGCTAACCTATGAAAGTTAAAGAGGTTGTTTCTGATAGTCCCTCGGCCCAAAAGAAAAGTATTCAATGCAGGATTGTAAGAAATATAAAAATACAAAATAGCAAGATATAGGGAAAGTGCAGCAATAGATATACATGCAATGTAAGAACAACGAAAAGCAAGACAGCTTCAAGATTACAGCTTTATGAGCCATAGACAAAGTCATGACACACAGAAGAAACCTTTCAAGCAACAAAAGCACATGATTATTAGCCAAATCAGGGAAAATGTCTACTACACATCAAAGCCGACGTGAAAGAAGCTCTATTCAACACTAATCGTATTCATTTCTAATTGATTGGCTGACGTGCTGGAAGATTTTACCACCAAGGTTTGTGGTAGGACAGATGGTTCTCCCCTCCCTAAACTAAAGATCTCGGGGTTTGAGACCTAGAAATGATGCAATTCCTTGTGGAAACTCTTCCCTTTAACTAAGCCCGTGATACAAGAATTTGTATCAGTCAAAAGAAAAAAAGAGTGACGAGGCCTATAGGATTGAGCACAATGTATATGAATTACTTGGCTTGATGAACCAATTACACACAAAAGCAAATTAAGAAAGAAGAGAAATTGACCATATTTTTTCAAGCAAATTGAAAAAGTGGAAAAGGGAAGCAAGTTGTAGGCTTTTGGTCCATTGATGACTTGAGGTCAACAACATAGCTAGTGTAATCCCACAAGCGGGATCTAGGAAGGATATACTGTATCGTGAAGGTAACATCCAGTGATTCACATATATACTCAAATTACCTTGATTTTCAACTAGAATGGTTCTAAGTTGAGATCCAACTAGGAGTATATGTAGAGCATAAGTTTTGAGTTCATTCGAACACAATAATTTTGGCTGAAACTAAATTATATACATCAAATATACTCTAAATAACCACAAATATTTGACCCTGACCCACAAAATCAAACCCCACAAAGGTATGCATACATCCTATCATTCACAGACCTCACTCGTGAAATTACACTTGAAATATTATTGTGAACCACTAAATCAAATGAGTTGTGATAGAACCCCAAATTCAAACTCATAAAGTTCAAATCTTGAATCTGCTTATGCGCGTATCAATTACTTGGGGCCAAGAAACCAAAATAAACAACCATAATAGAGCTCACTAACAATGATTACCAAAATAAAATTCACTTTTTTCCCACTAATAAACATTTGATTGCTATTCCCAGATATTTTGATTGAACCAGAATAGTAGTGTGTGAACTATTTTACATGCAAAATCAAAAACTAAAAACCAGTCATTCAAAGCTCCAAATTGATGAAAAAAAGACTTACCTTGATTTTTTTAAACTAAAATGTTTGTGACCCAAGAGAGTTGAATATTGCTACAATAAATTTAATCCAGAATTTTATCTATGGATTTTCAAGATGGGTGGAATCTCAAAATTGAAACCCTACTTGTTGGAAGAACAAAAAAGGTTCCAATTGGTAAAAATTAAGGTCACTCAATGATAGCTCAAACCAATGAATGCATAACATGTGTATTTCGAGCAAAAGATAATTATAATTAAGAGAAAAAAGTTAAAAATATTCTTTAATGTATTAAAAATTTCTTAAAAATAGAAAATATCGCCCTCTTATCTATTTGATCAAATTTGTCTTTAAACTGATAGATGAAAAAAAAAAGATTTTTTAAAGTTATTTCTAATATATTAAATGTATTTTTAATTATAAATAGGTAAAGGAGATGTGTTAAATTGATGAAATAGGTGAGAGATATTTTTTATTTATTAATAATATAATTTTTTATTCTTTTCTTTATAATTATATTTCAATACTAAATAAGTTTGAGCTTCATTATATGAATTTGAGATATCAAATACATGGATCAAATTAAATTTGACCAAGTCAAAAAAATTAAGTACAAGTCATTATCTTGCCTAAATGGAAGAATTTTAAAAATATTAGGCCTTGAAATAAGCAAGTATGACATGGAAATAGAAAATGGATTAATACTAACCATAGTACAAGCAGCAAAATGGATTTAGACATATTCAAAGGAAAAATATCCAAATTTACCTTAGCAAAAAATTTATTCAACATTTTGGATAAATTATAATCATTTTGCCTTAAATTATCTACATTACCTTTTGATTCTCAAAATTTAAATGATGTGAATTTAAACTAATATTTTAAAATATATATTTTTTAATTATATTGACATGGTTAAAAATGCAACTTATAATATTTGTTAATGTACCTCATAGTTGAATTGTACCTTCCTTAACAAGGTGTCAAATATAATATTTTACCTGCTCATTTAAATTAAAATTTTATTTATGAAATAATTCATCTTAAGATGAAAAGTCTCACATCGACAAAACACGGGAGAGGTATTAGGTGTATAAGTAAACATACCTTACCTACTGGTGACACATTTTAAAGTTGTGTGGGCTTAGCCCAAAGCGGACAATATCACTAGCGGGCTGGATTGTTACAAATGGTATCAACGTCACTCCTATGTCAGCCTTGTCGATGTGGGTCAGAGTTCAACTGAGTTTAGAGGAAACACAGAGAAATGCTAAATATATAAGTAAACAGACCTAATTACCTACTAGTAACGCGCTTAAAAGCCGTGCGGGCCTAGGCTCAAAGCAGATAATATCACTAGGGGGCTGAGCCATTACAATTCGGTACAACAAACTAATACACCCTTTTATTTTTGAATATACTTGATTTATAAAGAATGATTTGTTTGAAGTTGTACAAGACATAAGTTATTATATTGATTTTTTTAGAGTTACAAGAGACATTGCTTATTATTACCTATATTAAGGACAAGTAGCCATGCATAATCTAGACTCAACCAATAATATATCTCTTCTCATTGCTGTCCCCTTAAGAGTTTTCTTTGTTCCTTAATAAAAGAACAAAAAAGATACACTAAACCAAGTGTTTGTCCAAAATATGGGGGAATTTTAATTTCTATAACATGCTTGGTTAATGAGTTTCAACTATTGGGTACTAAAAATATTGAAATTAGCGAGAGATAAAATATGTAGCTAAATAATAAAGTTCGTTATTGATATTATATAGCAATTATGATCTGTCAACAAGTTTTATTAATTAGAGAGTAATTCAGTGACGAAGTTCATAGCTAATTTTAATTTTTTTGAAGTGATTATTATTATCTATAGTAAGGGCAACTATAGCCATGCATATAGTCTAAAGACAACCTTATGTGATTTGGTAGTCAAAGTCATGATTATAGAAACATCTATCAAAAAAGTAAAAGAGCAAATTACTATCCATCTAATGATTAAAACAAAACCAAAAAGAAAAAAGATAGTCTCTTCTCACTGATATATAAAGGGCTTCAATACTCAAATAAATAAAATTACATCAAACTATGCATGCAACTTTTTTTCTCTTGTTGTCTCTACTATCTAGTCTCAAATACCCCTTCCCCCCAAAAAAAGAGAAGGGGAAAATTATATATGTATTTGGTCCGGTCGGAGCATATTAGGGTTTATTGTATGAATCGTCATTGTTCAAAAAAAAAAAATAAAAAGAAGGGATAAAACAAGATCTTGTTAAGGAGAATGTTGTCTGGTTCGTGATCATATATTTTTTCATTATTTAAATGATCTCGGACCAGGCTTCATTCCCCTCAACTCAAGATTTTGTTATAAGCATTTTTTATGAAAAGTAGAATTGTAATTTCATTTCTGATTACGCTCGATCTCTCATTCTCTCACAAAGATTGGTAAGTAAACTCCTTTCATTAGTTCATTTGCATTGGTGACAATATATTTTTCTTGTTTTGATAGCTAAAGAAGAAGAGACAAAGGAAGGACGAGAAAAGAATATATATATATATATATAAATTGTAATGTGGATTGTTCAAATTTAAAATTCTGAATCTGCATCTTGTTCTTTTATATAAAGAGACCGGAAGTTTTTCAAGATATAATGAGAGAATTTACTTGAATGTGCCACTTCTCTTTTCATCATTAATTTTTAGCCCCTTTTGAAGCTTTCTACTAATATTGGGTAAGTTGGTTGGGTCACATTTGCAAGAAATTTCTTTACAAGCATGTGGCTAGCTTTTCATGTCTAGACGTCTTTTGCATAATGAGTTTTGGAGATTCTATTACAAACAAGCTTTACCTCGAAGGTGAATGTAATTCAGCTCGAATTATTGAAGTAAGAGGGCTCAGAAGGAAGTTTCATCGATTTATTGATGGAATAAAAAGTATTTGTATAATCATGTTATTTGAATAAGACAGATTTGATATATTAAGCTCTCATTATGTTCCGGACTTGAGAAAGGTTATCAAAAACGAAAAAGCTACAATAGTATAGCAATAATGAAAAGGGATGATTTATATGTAAGCACCTTTAATTTGCTTTTTACTTTTTTTCTTTGTTTTAGCTGACATTGGCATGATGTAGTTCATGACACAAACTAAATAATTAAAAGTAAAAATCTTGAAATTATTGTAAAATGTTACATTTGTAATATTTCATTTGAAGTTATGTTAGAGATAATTGTTTTTGAAATATGGTACATTATGGTGGCGTAATGCTCGATATTCATTTTTTTGTTAATATTCATTGTTGAGTTTACCAAAAAAGGACATGAGCCTCGTCGTGATATTAGATGACACATATGTAAGTTGATCACATCTCTAATATAACACGCTCTATTTATAACTTTCTCAAGTTAAATCGGTGAATTGCATCGTTTTTATAATTTCTTAATCAAGTGACTTTAATAGAAAAAAGTAATCTTCATTTATGAAATTACACTGATTATGTTATATTTACTGTAAGTGCATGTGGTCTCAGAATCATTTTCGTCAAGAGTATTCATATTTTTAGAACATGAGTGGGTGATTTTTGTATCAAGGATGTTCAACAATTGATATACATATTAAAATATCTATATTTAACCTATATATTTGAAAAGAATTTCGAAGAAGTGTGTTCATCTGAACATTCTTGAGTGAATGTAGCTCCGCCCTTGTTCAGAATATTTGGCGATAAAGAATTGTTATCAACTTTCCATCAATTTCGGATGGAGCCAAAGACTCACTATTTTTTGGCTTTGGGGTATGATGGAATAAAGCAAAATGACTCTTTAAACTGTCTGCGCTTCTTTCAACTGTGAAGTAGCAGTTAGTCAATGCAAC
>JAABOM020000075.1:211947-268962 GCA_011800125.2 Solanum clarkiae | reverse complement strand
GGAAACAGTCGCGCTATGTTTTTAAACATAGGGATCAGGCTGCGTACATCCGACCCCCCCTTACCCCGCAATGGGCGGAAGCCTTTGAGGCATCGGGTAATGTTGTTTAAAGAATTGTTATCAAATTGGTAATCCCCTTGTATATATGTCTTTCTTGTTTATCATGTTAAAATTGGAAAGGCAATGTCCTGCCCCTAGGCTTTAGTCTAGTGCGCGTTAACAACATAACTTGTGATGTGTGGACAGTGGATTAAGTTCATATCATATTTTAAAATTTTATGATGGATAAAAGTCTGATACTATTTAAGTGGATAAGGATGAAGGTGCTAACTTATTATTTAAATTTTGAATCATGTACCATGCAAGCTCTTAGGAATTTATCAATTACAAAAAAATTGAAAAAAAAAATGTTCTAGTCTTTGATGGTTCCTCGTTTGCTTACCTTTATCTAATTGATTCGTCAATTTTATACTTTTTATCTTTACATACAATATTAATATGATTTATTTATACTGCCTAAACACTCCAAAATTTATTATTTTTGGAAGATTTGACGTACACTCAACGTCATCTTTGAAGCCACTAGAAGATAAAAGAACACAATATAGTTTTACTCTCTTCACTGATACTACCTCAATTAATAGAGTTACTATCTCGCTATTGAAAAAAAATCCCCGTTATAATAAATCCATGGACTCTACATTAATCAACAAAAAGATTTATTGAAAGTAAAGTACATGGTTAAAAATATATCTAAACTGTTATTTTTTTTCTACGGATTTATACATTAACCATCTATCGTTCCGTTTATCTATCTAAACTATCACCTTTTTTATATTAAAATACACTTTGATGCTGAATTGACCAAATATTATTCCCACTCAACAATAAACGTATGTAGATGAACTCAATATTAAAGTGTAGTATTTTAATATAAAGAGAGTGATAATGTATGTAAAAAAAACTAAAATAATAAATAGTTAAACTATATATGAAACTCGTAAAAAAATGAATTTGTACGTGCTTTTAACCGTTAACTCTTATATAGTAATTGCATTTCCTTCACTTGGCTTGTAAAAGTTTCATGTGTTTGTTCCATTGCATGAGTTGCATTTCAGAATATTATGTTTCTTTTTTCTTTTCCTATATGAAAAGAATCTATTGTAAAGAAGATGTGATTTGTGGGAGAGCCAATCTTTAAAGCGCATATATGAATCACTTGACAATGTGAAATGCACTTAAGCTCTAATATTATAACTTATTCTGTCCGTCTCATTTTAATTGACATTATTTTCATTTCTAGAGTCAAATTATGTAGATTCTAACTAACATTCTGACATATATTTTTTCATGATATTTATATGAAAAAAAGTTTACAATCAATAATACTTTTCTTATAATTTTTGAATATTTAGATTTTTATTTCAAAATATCAAATTAATTTAATCTAATTAAGCTTTAAAGTTTAGTCAAACTGATTTTCGAAAAAAACAACATGGCAACTAAATCAAGACGGGGGAGGGGGAGTATATTAAAGCACATTTTAAAGTTACATTCTTCTTGTGGCCAAGAAGGTCTGATCCACTACTCTAAAATCGATGAATAATGAATTCATTTTTCTGACTTTTTTTAAGTTATAACTTAAATATCAAAAATTTGTATTCATATCATAGTTCGAATGTTTGATATTGCATGACTCAGATATTATACGTTGTACATTTATCACTAGGCTAAAAGTTGAGCAATGTGATGTTTACATTAATTGTAATGACAAAGTTAAAATTTTTGCTAACATGATTAGAGATTTAATAAATAGAAATATACCACTTAATTGTATGCTTATGCTAAATGAGTGGACCAATTGAATATTAATATAATTTTTAAATCATGTTGCTTTAGTAACCATGGAAAAAGTCAGATGCTATTGCCATTTAATTAATCAAAAGGCTTCCCTATAAAGCACTTCAATGTGAAGAGCATGGCCTTTGCTCCTTGGCAAGAATTAAATAAGGAAGAGAATAAAATAACTTTTGGTTAACTAAAGAACAAGAATATAACTTATAATAAGTTATAGAAACATTAAAAGATATGAAAGAAGAGGGTTGAAGAATATAATGCATCAAAATAATTAATTTTTCCGGCGTGAAATGAAAGCTATTGATTAACATTTAAAAATGACAATGACATGATAATCTTTATTTGCAATAATAAATAATATAAAGAAATCACTGAATTTGAAATCGCCATGTGTTAGTCCTTGTAATTTAATAGAGTTTTATTCTAAGCTTAAACATATAATATCTGGTCTCTTGTCTCACAAAGTAGCTTGATAAGTTTATTCTCAAAATAATTAGTATAATAACAATAACAACATATTCGATGTAATTGTATAACAATAATTGTGTGAGAATAGTGTGCATGTACACTTTATCCCCATCTTAAAAGATTGAGAAGCCATTTAAGTAGCTTTAAAAAATCTTGTCTTAACGAAAAATATGTACAAATTGAAATTTGGCCTTACTCTTACAAAAGTTATTACTATAATATATAAACATATCCTTTAATTTGACTTTAGCTGAAACTTTGAATGTGCACAAGTAAATAATTAAATTTATACAAAATTTACACACTCAAAGCTTGAGGGTATAATATCATTTTTCGAAGTCTTAAAGGAGTGTGGAAACGTATAAGAACTCTTGAATGAAAAAGAGATGTAATTTCAGTTCCTTCGGAATCTCGATATGGGCAGGTGATGATCATTATTTTTTATATCCGTAATAGTGCAAAAAAAATTTCCTGCTTCAAGTTTTTCAATAATATTGGCGTTGAGTTTCTCGACCATTTGAATTATAATTAGCCAATTCTATTTCTCAATGAGGCAGAAAAGAAACGTAACTTAGCAATAGTAATTAAAATTAATTTAAAAGACATATTTATGTAATATGTCGATTTATAATAGAGAATATTAGATCCTTTAAATACAATAAATAAATAAAAATTGGGTGGTTTTCATGATTCTAATTTTTCTTCCCTCAAAATTTGATTCTTATTAATTTTTTATAACCCAATATTTGCAGCCAAATAGAACAAGTGATGCGCTTTTGTTCTTCCCTCACAAAGTTTCACTCGAAGAGTTCTTCGCTAAAAGGTACGATCTCTTTCGCTCAACTGTATTCATGGAAGAACCAGTAAACCTTTTTTTTTTTGGTTAATTATTGTTGTGTTAATTGTTGTTTTCTGTTCTGTTGAGATTCAGTTTTTGTTTTGTAGTAATAGTTCGTTTAATTTAGGGCTTATGAACTATTTTAGCTTTAAATTGAACTCTCTTATGGACTTTTTCAATGTATAAGATGCATTTGTAGCACTTGAGGATGTGGTCAACTGGTCTATGAAGTGAGTTGAGAATTATGAGGTTTTAGGTTTAAATTCCAGTAGAGATGAAAAAATGCTAGGTGATTTCTACACTTGAATTAGTTGAGGAGTGCGCCAGTTGGTTTGCATAATACAGTTATCAAAAAGAAAAAAGAAAGAAAAAAGACAAATGCAACTGTGTCCTTGTGTGTACAAATGGGAACTCTTCAATTCGGATTTGTATTGGAAGCTTTGTTTATTAATCGTGGTTATAGTTGTATGGTTACAATTAGCCTTATAGATAGTGTAAATGTAAATGGTAATTGTTTTTTGGTCTGATACTCTAATTTTTTGTTGTTCAAATTGGAAATTTTTCAGTTGTTATTAGTATTTGGAGTTTTGCTTATTTGATTACAATTAACCTTAGTTATCATTTTTTAAATTGTTGTTTTGTGTTCTGTTTCGTAAAATTCAGTTTGCTCTGTATTATGGTGCTTATAGTTCATTTAATTAGGGTTTATGAACTACTTTAGCTTTTAATTGAACTCCCTTTTGGACTTTTTCATTGTAATAAGATGCGTTTGTGTCCTTGTGTATAGTGGACAATTGGAACTATTCAATTCTTTTTGTGTTGGAAGGTTTTCTTATTAATAGTAGTTATATGATTAGAATTAGCGAACTGAGGACAGACTCTCTATCTTTACTAGGTAGGGGTTAGGTCTGCGTACACCCTACCTTCCCTAAACTCCATCTATGGGAATACTGTGTATGTTGTTGTTTATATGATTAGAATTAGCTTTATCTCTATTTGTTGTTGTTCGTATTGGAACTTGTCAATTCGTAACTTTGCTGATTTAATAATTATATGATTACAACTAACCTTATAGAGAGTATGAATGTAAATGATTTTAATTGTATTGTCTGATACTCTTTTTGTTTTCTTTGTTGAATTCATCAACCTTTTCTAACTGTTTTTAGCTTTTTATGCTTTATTTATATTCAGGTGATTTTAAGCACTCATGTGTTTTTTGGAAGTTGATTTACTATTTTTATAAATTTGGTTTTTTCTGTGGGTTGGGGGTTGGGGGTGTGGTGGT
The DNA here is from genome assembly GCA_011800125.2 of Solanum clarkiae. Lineage (NCBI taxonomy): Eukaryota > Viridiplantae > Streptophyta > Magnoliopsida > Solanales > Solanaceae > Solanum > Solanum clarkiae. The sequence continues at coordinate 264,514 of JAABOM020000075.1, read as the reverse complement.
TAGGAACTTTTAAAATGTTCAAGAATGCAAGATGTTTAGATTGTTCTTTTCTGGTTTGTTTCTTAAGATTCAGTTTCTTTTTTCTGCATCATAGCGTTTTTGTTCATTTAATTGGGGTTTATGAACTATTTTAGCTTTTATTTGGACTTTTCATTATAATAAGTTGCATTTGTATCCTTATAGAATTCTTCAACTCTTATTTGTATTGGCAGCATTGTTTATTTGGTAATACTTATATGATTTGAAAAAGCCTTATAGATTGTCTAAATGTAAATGGTTCAAATTAGTTTGTCTGATATTTTGTTTGTAGTGTTGATATATTGACCTTTTCTAATTGCTTGCTTAATACGTATGTGGTTAGAGTTAGTCTTATAGATAGTCTAAATATAAACGGTTTTAATTATTTTGTCTGATACTCTATTTTATGTTGATTTCATCAGCATTTTCCAATTGTGTTTTTTAAAAAATGGCTTCTTCACATTCAGGTGGTTTTAGGGATTCATGTGCTTTTTGTAAGTTGAACTGCTAGGGGGTTAAGGATTTGATAAAGAAAGCATGCACAACGATAGCAATTCTGGTGCCCCAGGAACACCTTCAGGACGGATACGTCGTCGCAAAGGATCAAATGAGGTGACTTCACGTTTTCATGTTTGTCCCTTTAATGACTTGAGCTATTTTTAATGTTTTTTACTATGACTTTTTGTCCATGTGTTTGAGAATGAACAAGTACATTAATCAATGGAACGATAAGTAAATAAAGTTGAAATTTTTATAGTGCCATCTTTTGGGATTGAAATTTTCTAGATGTTAAAGAGTCCAAATTTTCTAACTGTAGCATTTTCTTGATAAAGGAGAAATCCTCTATTTTTTAGTTTCGAAACACGTTAGATAATGGATTCACCTCTCTACTCTTCTCCACGTAAGTACCAAATTTTCTTAATATTCTTCTCTATCTTCCCAAAATTACAGGTTCCTCCAGAAGTTGTCAAAGCAAATGGAAACCATTTGCTTGTTAATGATCGGTCGAAGTACAAATCAATGCTTATCCGTGCATATTCATCCGTGTGGATGATCGGAGGCTTTGCTTTCATCATTTACATGGGTCATCTTTATATTTGGGCCATGGTAGTCGTCATCCAAATCTTTATGGCAAAAGAGTTGTTTAATCTACTTAGAAGAGCACATGAAGACCGACGTCTTCCTGGTTTCAGGCTATTGAATTGGTGAGTAAAATCAATTTTACATGGAATTTCTACTTACTTTCTCATCTTATTTTGTGCCATATCAAGTGTGCATATTCTTCTTCTTTTTGGAGACAGTGGGATTGGTTTTCGTCATACCCAGCTTTTGATTTAAAAATTCACTTAAAATATTTGCTGGGAATCAAAGTTTATAGTGCGAATTACTGTGCAGAATCTTTTGGATCTGAATATATTCGCATTTATTTATTCAGCTATCATAAGTTTGAGCAATGGAAGTAGTGAGCCTCTGTTTCAAGTCATCTAGAATTTTGGATACAGAAACTGTCCAGAGTAAGGTGCAACTGGATCTTGCCTATTTTTATATGAAAATATCTAAAAAATGCTATGAATATCAATTATCTGAGCCTTTTGAGGTTCATTTTCATTAAATAGAATATGGTGCTCGGTTCTACTTATTTGGTGGAACGTCGAATTAGCTATTTTGAATGTGCATAAACTACAATACAACAACAACATACCTAGTTTAATTTCACAAGTGGGGTGGGCTAAGATGTATGCAGACCTTAACCCTACTTTTGCAGGGTAGAGAGTCTTTTCGATAGACCCTCAACTCAAAAGAAAGTTATTCAAAGAAGGGTAGAGTGAAAAAAGTGACAACAAAATTTCAAGATATAAATTAAAATGAAGCAACAGATAGTAGAAACACATAGAAAAATATGAAACTACGCGATTACTAAATACTACTACTAGTAAGGAGAATATGGAAAGAAAGGAATGAGAGATGTTATGAAGGAGAGGTTAGCAGCACACAGAAGATCAAGATGAGATGCCTTAGTCTTTTGTATTTCAGTGTAAGCAAGATTTAGAGGGGGAAGTAGATAGCTTAGTGGAAGTTATAGCAATTGTAAATTTTTGAAAGTTTGTTTTGGATTTTGTGTATGATGGCACCCCTTACATTCTGTAAATCCCTCCTTGTGATGAGTTCTTTTGCATGAATACAAAGTTACCTACTTCTCTAAAAGCTAATACTAATAAGGAGAAATGGATATATGGTAGGCCCCTTGAGTGACTAGACTCGGCTATTTACTAACCTTCTACCCTAATCATCGACTTCCATACTTTTTTATCTAGGGTCATGTCGTTAATAAGTTGAACTTGTGACTTCTGCCATATCCTCTCTAACCACTTTCCCCTCTTAGTTCTTTTTCGATCTATCTCTACCTCCCTTAACTGACGCATTCCCGCACCTTCCCTTCACATGCTCAGACTATCTCATCCTCACTTACCGTATCTTGTCTGCCACAAAGGCCACTCCCACCTTGCCCCCTATAACTTTGTTCCTAATCATATCTCTACTAGTGTATCCATAGGTTCATCGGATTCTTCATCTCTACTAAATTCATCTTCTGGGCGTGGATGCTCTTGATTGGCCAACACCCTAAGTCAAAATATAGCGTGCTCTCTCTAACAATTTAAACTTTAAGGTGAGTTGGTTATACACTTTAACATATTATCAAAGTAGACATAGACCGCATGTTGAATTCACAAGTAGCCTTACTAAAAAAGAACTTTAAGGTGTTTGGCTCAGGAAATATCAAGTTATATTGAAGATACAATTAAGTAAATATGTCATGCCCCCGGATCAATCAAGTTATATTGAAGAACAAGGGTCCATATGAGCACTTACTATATAAATGAGCTATAACATACAGTAAAACTGTATATTCATGAGCAAGGGAACAAATATTGGGGTCAATACAAATATACTATAGGGCTCACTTGCAAAAACTAACAAATATGACGACATCAATATGTCTAGGAAGCCTATACAGAGTCTGTAACTGTACAACTGACAACTGGGTCAGGACAGGGCCCCAACATACCCATTTGTAACATATATATAGCTGAAAAGATAGGCTCTAGATGTCAGATAACTCCATATAGAGATAGAGCTCAGCAATAGATCAACTAAGAATGGGAACTGGGCCTAATGAGGATGTCTGCTGTCCCGTGAATCTCACCCTGCATTTATGGAAGTGCAGCGCCCTTGAAAGTAGGGACATCAGTACATATACCACATGCAATGGTATGTAAAGTAAATAGAATAACAAAAGTAGACAAGTAAGAATGCTCAAATGAATCAAATATCAAAGATGAGCAGTCACTAGCATATAAGCATCAAAAGTACAATATGAAGCTGTAATTTGTGACCAACCTTGGTGGTTCTCATATAGCATCCTGTAACTTATTCATTTGTAAGTATAAACTACCAGGAATTTGACTAGGTGATGTCTTGCTTCCACCAGCTGTTCAAACATACAAGTAATACATGATGATCTCCAAAGGCGATCTACGCCACATGTATCTTCCATTTGTTTGTTTCAGGGGTGAAAGTAATTGGGGAAAAAGCTGTCTATTCCTTATTAATGAGGTTCCCCCGTTTCAAGAACTAGCAGGCATATAACACAGAGTTGATCAAATGCCTACTACCTACTTGGGCATGCCTTTCGGCAGCCAAGATAACTTAATGGAGATATGGGATGGTACTCCGGAGAATACTGAAAAAGAAGCTAACTCGATGGATGGCAAGGCACAATTCCTCTCTCTGGGTTGAAGATTGATCTTCATCAATTCTGTACTAGATTCTATTTCCCACTTATGTGATGTCTTTATTCCAAATCCCAACAAAGTGGTGGAAAAACTGGACAAGCTAAGGAGGATCTTCTTATGGAAATGAAACAAGGAAGGGAAAGATTACAACTTGGTAAATTGGAAGACTGTACTTCTCAGAAAAGATAGAGGGGCTCTGGAGATCAGAAACCCGAGATTACAAAGTGAGAGCATGCTAATGAAGTGGTTGTGGAGATACACTGGGGGAGGGGACAGCTCTTTGGAAGGAGGTTATAATAGCAAAACATGGTGAGCTAAGTCCATGGTGTACAGAAAATACCTCTGAACCATATGACGTGGCCACGTGGGTATATGGAGGACAATCAAAAACTTGTGGCCACAATTGAAAGAAAATGTGTTTGTCAAGGTGGTAAATGGTAACAAACTAGATTTTGGAAGGATACTTGTGTTAGAGTGGATTAAAGTCCTACATTGGTTGGGGAATGGACTGAGTTAGCTTTTGGAGTTGAGTTAAGCCTAGCTGTCATATCTTTGTAGGTTGGATAGATCAAATCTCTCTCAGAGTCCTTTCCCCAGATCTATTCCTAATATGTGAAAATTCTGATGCTAGAGTCTGTGATTGCTGGATCGAAAAGGGATGGGACATATTATTTAGAAGATAACCAGATGATTGGGAGGTGGAAATAGTGACAACTTTACAAGGAAAACTAGCTGGTTTGAACATAATCACAAAACATACGGGGTCTTGTGGAAGCACAGCAAGGATGGAACTTTTTCAGTCAGTAATGCATACAAAAGAGGCTTGTGGGTGATGTCTGGGGGTCCAAAATATCATTGGAACTATTTCTGGAAGAGTGACATCCCTACAAAAATGAAGTGTTTCACTTGGGCAAGTGATAAAGAGAGACTGCTTAACACAAGAAGTCCTACAAAACTAGGGCAGACCTAAGTTGCTGGGACTCTCCTCTTTTGGTGCCGCACCCGTGTCGACACGACATGGGTGCGGGTGTGGGATCCATGTTCCATATGATCAACCGGTTTCGGGTACTTTGACCAAAATCAATGGGAAAAGTATGGACAGTTTTAATGATTTTTGTAATCAATCCAAAAGTTAAGGTGAAATTGAAGAAAATGGAATATTTTTTATATAGAAATTTCTATGTCACTCCTTTTCCTTTAATCTCCTTCCAGGATTTTCCTCAAGTTCTCCATGTAATATCTCATAATTTTGGTTTTATCATTCTATTTTTAGATATTTTAGTTATTTTTAGGTAGATCCCCGCACCTGTATCCGTACATGATCCACATCCCCGAATCTTAAATATTAGATCATGAAGGATCCGACCTCTTGATCCGCACCCGTATCGGACACTCGCACCTGAGTCCGAGCAACTTAGGGGCAGATAATTGCTTCCTGTGTGTTTTCTGTGTAGCATGACTGGGGAAACAAATGAACACCTATTGTTACACTGCACTTCGCTGCTCAACTATGGCATCTGTTCCTCAACCTTTTAAGCATGAGCTAGACAGTGCCAAAATATACATCAGATCTCTTGAGCTGTTGGATTAGGAGGGAGGCAATAAAAGCCAAAAGAGACGGTGGAGGTTAATATCATCATGTATATGGTGGTCAGAATAGTGGGAAAGAAATGGAAGAATGTTTTGAAGATGGGTCCAATTCCATACATGAAGTCAAATACAATTTCTGTTTTATCTTTACTTTTTTGGTGTAAATGTCTTTGTATTGAAGATATAGGTAGATTTGACTGGAAGTCTGTATTTAGTACTCTTTTTTTTTGTTTTGAGGTGAACAACCCCCCCCCCCCCCCCCCCCACAACCATCCAAAAAAAAAAAAAAAGAACACCACTAGGCCTTAATCTTTTTCCCTTGTTGTTTGTATACGTAAACAAAAAAGATAAATCTGATCCCTGATCGCACAATATTTTTTATCCACTAGAACATATCGTTTAGATGAGGTTGGCAAACTATAGATTTCCCATCTATATCCAATGCCAACGAGAATAGAATTTGCTTCTGGCCTGTATTGTATTCATAGTCTTTTAGCTATGCAGTCACTGGCCTTCCTACACACATGCATCTACCAAAATGGCTCCTTGGTTTGGGATTAAGCTGAGTTGATACATACGACAAGTTGATAAATATGACAAGCTAAGGGAATACTCTCATTTCATAACCCCCAAGGAACGCAGGTTTGGTCAAGGATTGGAGAGGAGAGGTGGAATAAAGGGCTCGGGATGGATTAGGAGTCTTTGTGAAAGCCATATGCGTTATGCAGTGAGAGTCTCACATACAATTACGTAGAGGCTTCGTGTCTATGCTTGTAGATTTTGGCCGTTCAGGGAAAAGAGTTGTTGCTAGGAGGTCTTAGTTTAGGTTGAGATATCAGGTTTCCTGTGGAACTAGGACTACTTTTGCCAACTAATGAAAACTACCTTATTAACATGATGAAACCTCCAAATGATCAGTCTCGGAAGATTAAATAGGCAGATGTGCCGTTGCCTTTACACCATTTCATGCCAATCTCAGTTGCAATTATTGAATTCGATAACATGTGATTTACAGCTGCACATTGTAGCTCATCTTAATCCTGAAGCTTGACACTAGTTATCATATTGGCATGATGTCATGGTTTTCTTGATCATTCTTTCCAACTTTGCTAAATTCCTACTTGTTTTGCAGGCACTTTTTCTTCACAGCAATGCTATTCGTATATGGCCGCATGCTAAGCCAAAGGCTTGTCAATACAGTTACTTTAGACAAATTCCTATACAAGCTTGTCGGAAGATTTGTTAAGTATCACATGGTCACGTGTTATTTCTTCTATATCGCAGGTTTGTTCTATATGTTTGAAGCATGTCCTTTCATTCAGTGCTTCAATGTCGAAAGCATTTCACAGTTTATCCCAAAAAAAAGAGCATTTCACAATTTAACAATATCCAAGGCGTAAAGTAGCTAGTTTTATGTTGTACTGCTGTTCTGGGGTGCCGTTTTCAAGCTTTCAGTTGCCATAATTCATGTACATTTCTGTTGATTGTTTGAGAAATTTTTCTGAAGTGTTCCCTCTCCTCTGGAATCAGGTTTCATGTGGTTCATTCTAACATTGAAGAAGAAGATGTACAAGTATCAATTTAGCCAATATGCATGGACACATATGATTCTAATCGTGGTGTTTACACAATCGGCTTTTACTGTTGCCAATATTTTTGAGGGAATTTTCTGGTAAGGGGCCTTCTGTTTCATAGATTTTTATTTCTTCCTCCATCCACCATAGGTAATACTAGTTTGGGATGAATTTAAATGGAGCGACATGAATAGTGAGGATTTAGATAGCTGATCCCACCTTGCTTGGGATCGAGGTATAGTTATATCCACCACAAATAGAGAAGGAAATTGCTGTATTTACTGACTAAACTAACCTACCATAGCTACCCTAGCATACTGGTCCCTACTCTCTCTAGTATGTTTTGGGATTTAAATCTGCTTTATTGCCGAAACTAATCGTTGTGTCCAAATCCCATTCCTCTTGATATATGGTCCAAATCCCATTCCTCTTGATGAATATATCAGGTAGAAATGCTTGGTGAGCATCTTTTAGTTCTTGGGGAACATACATTTTATTCTGGTTTGTTTTAAACATGCGACAAACTGAACATAGATATAGAACTTTAAACACATTTAAATTTCAATGCAGGTTCCTGCTTCCAGCTTCACTCATCGTGATCAATGATATAGCTGCTTATTTTTTCGGTTTCTTCTTTGGACGAACTCCTTTGATCAAATTGTCCCCTAAGAAAACTTGGGAAGGCTTCATTGGAGCATCTGTCACAACCATTATCTCTGCCTTTCTGGTAACTGTTATTTGGTGCAATAGCAATTGCAGTACAGTTATATTTTTAGTACAGTACATTAGTCTTTCCTCCAGTTCAGAATGATTGCATAGTGGGCTAGTGGGGAACTGAGGATATTCTTAATCCTACTCTTATTTGGTTATGCTACCTTCTCAAGACAGACTCCTCTAAATTCTCATGCTTAAAATTGTCTTGTAGTTTTTATGTATGTTTTGTAGAAATTCACTAAAAATTTTTCTTCTGAACAGTGTTTGAGGAGGGTATATGTTTTTGTTTCTTTTTTAAAAAATATATTTTCTTATCATTATTTGATGTCTTCAGCTTGCGAATATCTTTGGTCGTTTTCAGTGGCTGACATGCCCTAGAAAGGTAATTTTTTCTGGTAAAGTTTCTCTGTTGGCTTGGGAGACTAGCTGGTCAGTTTTGAAAGCTTAACTTCCATATTTTGTGATGCAGGACCTATCAACTGGTTGGCTTGATTGTGATCCTGGCCCACTGTTTAAACCAGATTATTTTACTTTGCCAGAATGGTTTCCTGCATGGGTAAGTTCTCTGTCAGCCTGGTTGCATTTGTGTGTGGTTTTATCACTATTACGGACCTGTCTGTTTCAGAAGCTTTTCTTTTAATCATATAGAATGAGCCTATATTTGCTTTAGTCATGTCTGTTGCCCTTTAGGAGGCATCCTCCTTTTATTCCCTGTTTCCTTTCCTGGTGAATTTGTTCTAGACACTTGGATATAAAAACTGTTCAGTCTGGTGGTCACAACATCCCGCTTGAGCAGGGTCCGGGGAAGGCCACTTCTGCAGGTGTGATGTAGACGACCTATCCTGGTGCAAACATTAGTGGCTGCTTCCACAGCTTGAACCCATGACCTATACAATATATCATTGTAGACAATAGATATGAATTTGTAATAATTTGTCTTTGGGTTATTTTTTGTATACGAGTGTGTATGCACATACACACATACATGCATACATACATACATAAATATACACTCAAACTTGGCCAAAGTGAGAAGCCAGCACTATATATTTGAGATTGCACACCTAGACACCTTAACTTAGTCTCAACGAGCAACTAAACACTTCAACTCGTCCCAATTGTGTCTCGTGGACTACTGACACTGATTTGACACAAAATTTTTAGGAGGTGTCTCGATGGTCAATTGATCATTTTATAAGTTGGAGTATTCAACTAATATGGACATTAAGTTTGAGCATCTGTTTATGTAATATGCCTACATATACTATGCACTCTTATGAAATTCGCATTAATAAATTGCACAAGTGATGAGTTCCTTCATGTTGGAAGGTGCTTTTGTTTACACTATCTTTGAGTCAATTTTGACCAATATCAGTATTTCCATCTCTGATAATAAATATTTTAGAATATCCTTTCAAAAGAGTGATCAGAGAGTAGATCAGTCTCAAACCCCAGTAGTAGTAGAGACAATGTGTTGATGGTCTCTTCCCATCTGTCTGGACTTTGTGGGACAAAGAGTTTGATACTTGTGCTGGTGGAAAGACCTATTGGAATAGTTGAGGCGTGGCAAGGAGGAGGGTTGGCACATGATTTTTCATTACTGATGTCAAAATTTATAGAAGAGAGAAATAGATAATATAAAGTATCAAGTTTGTAGGTAGTATAAACATCCAGTGTATTGGTTTGTTGATTCTTAAGCTAGAGACTGGTTAGTGTTAGACTCCAATTGACCGCAACTTTTAACAAAAAAGGTGCTCTCAAATATTTGCAAAAATATGTTGAAATTAAGGATTAAACTTCCGAACCTGAAGAGCAAAAGTCACTTGACCAACATGCCAAGTGATTTGTTTGTCAAGCTATGTCACTTTGTTTCTATTTATCATTTTGCATAGTTATAATGCATATAGTTAGTCCATATTTGATAATTAATGAATATTTAAGAATATCCTTCAAAAGTATTTATAGGAGAGTAGTTCATTTGATTAAAAAACAGTAGGGTTGACTAAATAAAGTAGGGTCATGAGTTATGGTGTATGGACTAAAAAAATTGTTTTGGGTTGACTCTTTTGTTTGTTTTGTTTTATGAGTTCCAATTTTTGGATAATTGTTCTTTGTTTGAAAGAATTTAACTTAGTCTTAAAACATTATTTGAAGTTTTCTAAAGTTAAAATAATTGATTAAACATATTCAAGGGAAATCCTAATGTATTAGTTGGTGTTTTATTAAGTTAAAATAATAGATGAAGCGTATTTAAGGGGAAAAAGCTCCACTTGAACAGAGAAGTGTAAAAGAAATGAAAATTGATCAGGGAGAGAATGCTCCACTTGAAAAGTTCTTAATTTTATTTACTAACATAGCAGCATTAACAAAAATGTTACAATAATTACATCTGCATACAAATGCTATTTGCTTCTATAACTTTAAGTTTTGATCTGCATAATTAAAAAACTAATCGCAGGTGGCAGATAAGAAAGTGTTGGGCCATCATAGTTTTGATTTGTGCAAGAACAAGTGCATTACTTTAATGCTGTTGTAACTAGAGTATTTAGATTTATCTCAACATTTCTCTGAAAAATTAAAATGAGCTAAGTGAAATTCTTCAGATATAGGCAATACTCAATACAAGGTGCTAAACTACTAAAATTTTTGTCCGTGATATGAAGTTGATTTGAGTTTTGGGGTTTCCACTCGCAGATTCAACCCTGCTGCTTCCATCAGGCTCCTATCCTAAGTTTTTACTCTGCATGAATAGGGTTCTTTAACAGGATCATCCCACCTGAGGGCTAATCATGGATCTACTATGGTCTTTTTTGTTCTTTTATCTTACTTCCGGTTAAAAGCCTTGTTAAAATCGAAGTACTTGTTAACCAATCTTGATCACTGAATATTGACAAATTTGAAAATGGTTAACCAAGGTATAGTATAGAAAATAATTACTCAAGTGGGTTAAGTTTCCATTATGAGTGCTAACAATGTGCTTCTAAATATATATTAGTTCAATTGGTGAAAACGACAACTAATGTCATATTTACTTCTGGACGTGACATTTATCACAATGCTTTCTAAGTTTTCAAAACTAGGTTGTGAATGATCTGGGTATTCTTCAAGTATCAAGTTCTGTGATAATAGTGCATAAAAGTGTTCAAGAGATACGAATGTGATGGTATAATTTTGATTCTTTTAATCCTATGCTTGTGAGTTGTGATTAACTAGGGATTCAACTGCATGAGAAATATTTCAAAAAAACAAAACATACATTTTTTTAAATTTAAAAAAACAACTGCATGAGAAATGTCACGCTTTTTAGCCAATGGAATAATAAACTTATTTTTGATTCTTATTTCTGCAGTTTTTTTCGAGAGAGATTGCTGTTTTGCCTGTACAATGGCATGCTTTATTGCTTGGCTTGTTTGCTTCTATTATAGCTCCATTTGGAGGTTTTTTTGCTAGTGGCTTTAAGAGAGCCTTCAAGATCAAGGTACAGTATTTACTATTTTTGCCTTAATTTCTAGATTCCTTACTCTAGGGCCTTTATTATCACCACACTTGTTGAATAATATGGTTTCCTTCATTCTATTCATTGTAGGATTTTGGTGATAGCATACCTGGACATGGCGGTATGACAGATAGAATGGACTGTCAGGTACGCTAATTTCTTTTATAAGGTAAATAATTTTATCAACAATTGTCGGAACCTCATATACAAGCCATATACCAGAAAAAGAGAACCTACACCATAATATGTTCTCAAAAAAAGAGGTTCAATCCTCTATACATATAGGAACGTCGAAAGTCAAAAGGAAACTAGAGACAAAAAACTACCTTGCAATTTTTAAAAAAAGCTTGCCCAACTCCTTCAAAAGCACTTCTATGTTTCCTTTCCAAATAACCAACATGATTGGTAAGGGGGGCCATTCTTCATGCCCTTGGTCCTTTCTTCCCTCTCATATGAGTCCAACTTTGCAAAGCATACTTCACTGTGCGTGACATCATCCATTGCATCCCAACCACTTCACAATGCAATTGTAGATGATCTTCATGCTCACTCTTACTCTTGCACGTAGAGCACCAGTTGACATGGGTAATTCCCTTCTCTCTCAAATTTTCCGTTGTTAAGATCTCCCTTTGCCGCCAACCATATAAAGAAACACAACTTTTGCTAAACTATAGAAATCCAAATGGAGTTGCGAAGGAGAGAATATTCCTCTCACGAGCAAAACTCTTATAAAAAGATCTGATAGTAAATAAACCACATCTCTCCCGTCATCTGCATGCATCTGATATGTTGTTTGGTGTGTTCAGCCCATACAAAAATTCAACCAAATTGTGAAATTCCTACGTTTCCTGAATCTTAAATCCCAGTGAATAATCTTGTAAATGTTTCCTACCTGACTAATAGGTCTAAAATCCTTAATACTTGTTACAACATCCTTCCTTGGCACAATAGTAATGAAGTTATCTCGAACTTCCTTGATTCTTGGAATTCCTCCTTCCCCTCGAACACCTCTTCATTCACCTTTGAAGACTCAATGAAATCCTTCCTCCTGTAAGAATTTTGAGTTAGAATTCCCCTCTTTCAACTACAATGCCCTCGACTTTTGCCTCCAACCCTCCCAGACATCTCCTTATTCCACTTCCTCGAATCTACTTTTAACATTTTCAACTTGCTAGGTAGTTGAAAGATGGCATGCTAGAAGTATCATACCCATTCCACCAAAATCTACTGCTTTCAAACACTTCAGCTTCAAAATCTGGTGCTTTGTGCCACATGTTTTGAACCTGACTGAAAGCGAAATTAAATATGGGTTCTGAACTTTAGTATGGAAGGAATTATCGAATATTAAGGAATCCTTCTTTTGGCACATTACATGTATTGTCCTCCATGTATTCTCTTGCCATGACTTCTTGGAATTATTTACATTGTTTACCCTAAGAGTTATTAGAATTAGTTTTTTTTTTCCGGAAACAGTCGCGCTATGTTTTTAAACATAGGGGTCAGGCTGCGTACACCCGACCCCCCTTTACCCCGCAATGGGCGGGAGCTTTTGAGGCATTGGGATAATGTTACCCTTTACTCAAAAAAAAAAAAAAAGGAATTAGTTTTTTACGAGGGGTAGGAATCTTGGAGCATGCAATTTTAGCTTTATGGATCCAAAGACAGTTGTTTCACTTCAATCTGTCATCTTCTGAACTGTACATTTGAAAATTTGACATTCATTTAATACACTTGATGAATTTTCAATTCGTGCAGTGATATATTTTTCCGATTGCCACTTGTCCCCGAATGTGGGCATTAGGATAGTCCTTAAAAAACAATCCTCCTAATTATTAGTTGGTCACTTATTATCATGACTGATACAAGACATTTTAATATCTTGATTTTGCATTATCATGCTGAACTGCATCGTGAAAACTCTCTTAGTTTTTGGGAGAGCTTATGAAGAGGAAGGCATTGTGGACTCATTATGTATTGAACATTAGAAAAGCTTCAGTACTGCTGGCATAATCCACCTCGTAAACAATAGAATATGTTGATGCAGATCACATAATGGATATCTACCTAAATATGAAAGAACCAACACTTGAAGGGTGAAACCGGCAGAAGGTTCCTAATCTTACCTGGACAAATAATAGTATAACAGGAATAGCCAAAACTATGTTGCATACTGATTTCGACCTCTTACATTGAGTACTAGAATTATTATTTTCAGAGATTGGTATTCTTTCTTGTGCTTCGCTTTTCCCTCTTGCATAACATTTCTTGCTGAGCAGCAGTACTCTGTAGTTCTAATCTGAATGGCCGAGATTCTGAATCTTTTTTTCATGAGGAGTTATATTTCTGCAGATGGTGATGGCTGTTTTTGCTTATATCTATCATCAGTCCTTTATTGTGCCGCAAAACTTGTCAATTGAGATGATCTTGGATCAGGTATGTTTCTCAAGTTCACATGAACACCCTGAAAAGTCTTAATGAATATAACTGGTGAGTGTTGATTGATGTTCTTCTGCAATGTTGTAGATAATACTGAACCTTACATTTGAGGAGCAGCTAGCTGTATACAAGAAACTTGGGCAGATCATCCAGGAGAGGACCTTTGGAGAATCTTGAGTATGATTGATGTAGCCTTCAGATAAGATTATCTTGTATATGTTCTCCTCTTTTGTTTTGTCCTCAGAACATAGCATTTCCCACTGCCTTGACTTTTCAGGAGCTGTACAGTGCTTTTTCGTTTAGATGTTTTGATTGTTCAGTGAATCTCTGCCTTCCCCAAATAATAGGGCATGATGAAGCAATCATTTGTCAAAATTCTTGTGCCAATTGGTTAAGCAAGTTGATTCATACCTAATTGATCTGATTTCCGCGAGGACTGACAAGGCTAAACTTGCTGGTTGAAGAGAGCACTGAATGATTCCAAAGGGGAAGTGGCATTTTAAGTCATCTGTTGCGACATTTTAAATAGAGCTTTGAAAGGAGAAAGACGATGCATGTTAGACACGGAGTTTGTAGTCCTGGTAAAATTTCCCTGAGTACTGGCAGGAGTTTGGTGTAACTCGGGCAGATTTTACATGGTATTAGCGTGTAATTGTTATTTGCTTGTGGAATTGCTTTACTAATCTATGTATAACATTTGCACATTTCTCAAACTGGACTTTGTTCAATGTGTTGTAAGCAGTGTGTTACTGATATAATCTTTGCAATTGCATAATTAGTGCAATGTTAGTTTTTTTGGATCAAACTCTACCTAATTTCGGTTGGCTAACAAAAATCTAGACTGCAACTTGCGATGAAATCTATGTATTATTGTATACGAGATTGAGGATTTGGGCCAGTAGTATCTAACAATTCAATTAGATATACTTAATACAATCCATGCATCATTTTTAACAATCTTTTCATTTACATCGTTTGTCTCAATTTATGTAGGATAGTTGGAGTTTTAAGAGTCAATTAAGTTTTTCTTTTATTGAAGTTTCTGAATATGCTTTATAAACATTTTAGGTTGTAAGTTGTTATTTAAAATTTAATACACAGTTTCTAAATATAAAATTTATTTCAAAAACAATTTAATGTTTGAATTAATGGTCAAAAGTTTATAATTTTGAATCTTAAATTTAAATTTAGTTTGTAACACAAATTAAAACAGTGTAGTATTCATCGGGTAATATGAATAAACGAGTATTAAACCTTGGATTTTTCATGAGTGGGATAATACTAATAAAATCAACAACAATTTTAATTTTTTTAAAAAATTCAGAATGGCTTGGTAACCAACACTCACATTAGGCGGTTTCTCAAATTTTTGTAGGTATTAGTCCACGGATTCATGGTGCCGGGGCTTTGAGCCCATTTTTCTCAAAAAATCCCACATATCCGTAATGATCCCACTAAGAGATTCAGTAGGTTCGATGGCGTCAGACGATTCTCGGTAGCATTTTATGGGATCCTGAAATAGAATCAAGCGATTTTCTCAATTTGTCGTGGATGTTAGCCCATGAATTTTGGGGTGCAGGGGCTCCGGGCCCTTTTTTCAAAAAATTTCACGTACCCGTCCAAAATAAGCCCGCTAAGAGTTTTAGTAGGTCTAATTGCGTCGAACGTTGTCCAATTGCATTTTACGGGATCCAAAACAAAAATCAGACGATTTTCTCACTTTTTTGTGGGTGTTAGTCCATGGATTTTGGGATGCCAGGGCTCCGGACCAATTTTTTTAAAAAAATTCCACGTATTCGCGCGTAACGAGCTGACTAAGAGTTCCAATAGGTCCGGTGGCCTCGAACGACGCTCAATAGTATTTTATGGGCTCTAGAAAAGGAATCAAACAATTTTCTCAGTTTTTGTGGGTATTAGACCATGGATTCTTGGGGTGCCAGGCCCATTTTTCTCAAAATATTCCACATACCCGTCTGTGACAATCCCGCTAAGAGTTCCAATAGGCCTTGTGGCATCGAATGTGCCAGATGGCAATTTATGGGCTCCGAAATAGGAATCAAGTAGTTTTCTCAATTTTTCGTGGGTGTTAGTACATGGATTATGGGGAGCCAAGCTACGAGCCCATTTTCCACGAAAATTCCACGTACCTGTTGGTAACGAGCCCACTAAGAGTTCCGATAGGCCCCGGTGTCATCAAACAATGCTTGGGGATCGGGGCCAACTTTTTCAAAATATTACATCGACACATTCGTAACGAGTCCGGCAAGAGGCCCTGCGGCACCGCAGGACGCCTGGTAGGATTTTATGGGCCAAGCAACAGGAATGATTTTAGCAAATTTTCGAGGGTGTTCGCCATGATTTCCGCTGCCCGGGGATCCGAGATAACTTTCCCAAAAAGTTACACTGACCTGTTCGTAACAAGCCTAGGAAGAGCCCCAGGAGACCCGGCGGCTCCGCAAGACGCCTGGTAGGATTTTATGGGCCAAACAACAAGAAACATGTGATATTGACAATATTTCGTAGGTGTTAGCCTACGGTTTGTGGCGCTGTCCGTGGATCTGGGCCAACTTTCTCAAAAAATTACATTTACTCCTCCGTAATGAGCCCGACAAGAGGCCCAGGCGGCCTGGCAGCGCCGCAGGACGCCTGGTAAGATTTTATTGGCCAAGCAACAGGAAACAGACGATTTTGATAATTTTTCATGGGTATTAGCCCACGATTTGTGGCGCTGCCTAGAGATTTGGGCTAACTTTCGAAAAATTACACTGACCCATTCGTAACGGGCCTGACAAGAGGACCAGGTGGCCTAATGTCGCCACAGGACGTCTGATAGGATTTTATGGTCCAAGCAATAGGAAACAAGTGATTTTGGCAGTTTTTCGCGGGTGTTAGCCCATGGTTTGTGACGCTACCCGAGGAACCGGGCCAACTTTCTCAAAAAATTACATCGATTCGTCCGTAACGAGCCCGACAAAAGGGCCAGGTGGCCCAACGACTTGGGAAAGTTACATCGATTCGTCCGTAACGAGCCCGACAAAAGGGCCAGGTGGCCCAACGACTTGAGAAAGTTACATCGATTCGTCCGTAACGAGCCCGACAAAAGGGCCAGATGGCCCAACGACATTGGCGGAGGCCTGGTAGGATTAGCCGAAACAAGCAATTTCGACAGATTTCTGTGGGCGTTAGCCCACGGATTCTGGTGCTGCATGGGACTCCGGCATAAGATTCCCAAACAATCATAAAAGTGGGTCAGCAACGAGCCCGATAAGAGGCCCAGGTGGCCCGACGGCGTTGGCGGACACCTGGTAGGATCTTATGGGCCAAGGAAGGCGAAACAGGCGATTTTGGTAGTTTTCCGTGGGTGTTAGCCCACGAATTCTAGCGCTGCATGCGGGTCTGACGCAAGATTCTCGAAAAATCATACGAGTGAGTCGTCCACGAGCTCGGAAGCGGCCCAGGTGCCCGTCGGCATTGGCGGAGGCCTGGTAGGATTTTATGGGCCAAGGAAGGCGAATCAGGTGATTTCGACAGTTCTCCAAGGATGTTAGCCCATGAATTCTAGCGCAGCAAAGGGGTCCGGTGCAAGATTCCCAAAAAATCATATGAGGTGGCTCAGCAAGCTTGGCGGAGGCGTGGTAGGATTTTATGGGCCAAGCAAGGCGAAACAGGCGATTTCAACAATTTTTCGTGGGTATTAGCCCGGCGCAAGATTCCCAAAAAATCATACGAGTGTATCGGACATAAGCCCGACAAGCGGCTCAGTTGGCCCTGCGGTGTTGGCGAAGGCCTGATAGGATTTTATAGACCAAGGAAGGCGAAACAGGAGATTCTAGCAGTTTTCCGTGTATGTTAGCCCACAGATTCTGACGCTGCATGGGGGTCCGACAGAGGATTCCTGAAACATCACATGAATGGATTAGCCACGAGCCCGACGAGCGGCCCAGGTGGCTCGGCAGCGTTGGCGTAGACCTGGTAGGATTTTATGGGCCAAGGAAGGCGAAACAGGTGATTCTGGCAGTTTTCTGCGGGTGTTAGCCCACGGATTCTGGCGTTGCATGGGGTCTGGCTCAAGATTCCCGAAAAATCATACAAGTGGGTTGACCACGAGCCCGACAAGCGACGCAGGTGGCCCGGCGGTGTTGGTGGAGGCTTGGTAGGATTTTATGGGCTAATGAAGGCGAAACAAGTCATTCCGGCAATTTTTCGTTGGTGTTAGCCCATGGATTCTGGCGCTACAAGGGGGTCTGGCATAAGATTCTCGAAAAATCATACGAGTGGGTCGGTCACGAGCCCGGCAAGCGACCCAGGTGGCCCGGCGGTGGTGGTGGAGGCCTGGTAGGATTTTATAGGCCAAGGAAGGCGAAACAGGCAATTTCGGTAATTTTTCGTGGGTGTTAGCCCACAAATTATGACGCTGCATGGGGTTCTGGCAGAAGATTCTTGAAAAATCATACGAGTGGGTACATAACGAGCCCGACAAGAGATCCAGGTGGCCTGACAGCGTTGGCGGAGGCCTGGTAGGATTTTATTGGCCAAGAAAGCCGAAAAAGGCAATTTCTGCAAATTTCTGTGGGTATTAGCCACAGATTCTGGCACAGCATAGGCTCCGGCGCAAGATTTCTAAAAAATCATACGAGTGGATCCGCAACGAGCCCGGAAAGAGGCCCAGGTGGCCCGCAGCGTTGGCGGAGGCTTGGTAGGACTCTATGGGCCAAAGAAGCTGAAACAGGCAATTTCGACAGATTTTTGTGGGTGTTAGCCCAGAGATTCTGGCGCTGTATGGGGCTACGACGCAAGATTCAAGAAAAATCATACAAGTGGGTCTGCAACGAGCCCGACAAGAGGCCGAGGTGGCCGACGACGTTGGTGGAGGCTTGGTAGGATTTTATGTGGCAAGGAAGCCGAAACAGATGATTTCGACATATTTCTCTGGGTGTTAGTCCACGAATTCTGGCGTTGCATGGGGCTCCAATGCAATATTCTTGAAATATCATACGAGTAGATCAGCAACGAGCCCGGCAAGAAACCTAAGTGGCCCCGCAGTGTTGGCGTTGGCCTGGTAGGATTTTATGGGCCAAGGAAGTCGAAACAGGTGATTTCGGCAGATTTCTGTGGATGTTAGCCCACGGATTCTGGCGCTGCATGGGACTCCGTCGCAAGATTCCCAAAAATCATACGAGTGGGCCAAGGAAGCCTAAACAGGCAATTTTGATAGATTTTTGTGGGTGTTAGCCCACAGATTCTGGCACTGCATGGTGCTTTGACATGATATTCCTGTAAAATCATACGAGTGGGTCCGAAACGAGCGCGACAAGAGGCCCAGTTGACCCTGCAGCGTTGGCGGTGGCCTGGTAGGTTTTTATTGGCTAAGGAAGCCGAAACAGGCGATTTCGGCAGATTTCTGTGGGTGTTAGCCCATGAATTTTGGCGATGTATGGGTCTATGGCGCAAGATTCCCAAAAAATCATAAGAGTTGGTCCGCAACGATCCCGGCAAGAGACTTAGGTGGCCCAGCGGCGTTGGTGGAGGCCTGGTAGGATTTTATAGCCCAAGAAAGCCGAAACAGGCAATTTCGGCAGATTTCTATGGGTGTTAGCCCACGGATTCTGCTGCACAGGGCTCCGGCGCAAGATTCCAAAAAAATTATACAAGTGGTCCATAACGAGCCCGGCAAGAGGCCCAGGTGGCCCGGCAGCATTGTTGGAGGCCTGGTAGGATTTTATGGGCTAAGGAAGCCGAAAAAGATGATTTCAGTAGATTTTTGTGGGTGTTAGCCTACGGATTCTGGAGTTGCATGGGGTTCCAGCGCAAGATTCCCAAAAAATCATACGAGTGGGTTCGTAACGAGCTTGGTAAGAGGCCCAGGTGGCCCGGCAGCGTTGGCGGAGGCCTGGTAGGATTTTATGGGCCAAGAAAGCCGAAACTAGCGATTTCGATAGATTTCTGTGGCTGTTAGCCCACGGATTCTGACACTGCATGGGGCTCCGGCGCAAGATTCCAGAAAAATCATACTACTGGGTCCACAACGAGCTCGGCAAGAGGCTCAGGTGGCCCGACGGCATTGACGGAGGCCTGGTAGGATTTTATGGACCAAGAAAGCGTAAACAGGCGATTTCGGCAGATTTCTGTAGGTGTTATCCCACGAATTCTAGCGCTAGATGGGGCTCCGACGCAATATTTCCAAAAAATCATACGAGTGGGTCCGAAACGAGCCCAGCAAGAGGCCCAGGTGGTGCGGTAACGTTGGCGGAGGCCTGGTAGGATTTTATGGGCCAAGGAAGTTGAAACAGGCGATTTCGTTAGATTTCTATGGGTGTTAGCCCACGGATTTTGGCGCTGTAAAGTAAATTTCTCAAAAAATCATGCGAGTGGGTCCGCAATGAGCCCAGCTAGAGGCCCAGGTGGTCTGGCGGTGTTGGCGGAGTTCTGATAGGATTTTATGGGCGAAGGAAGCCGAAACAGGCGATTTCGGCAGATTTCTGTGGGTGTTAACCCACGGATTCTGGCGCTGCATGGGGCTCCAGCACTAGATTCTCGAAAAATCATACGAGTGGGTCCGCAACAAGTCCGGTAAGAGGCCGAGGTGGCCCGGTGGCGTTAGCGGAGGTCTGGTAGGGTTTTATGGGCCAAGGAAGCCAAAACAGATGATTTCGGCAGATTTATATGTGTGTTAACCACGGATTCTAGCCCTGAATGGGGCTTCGGCGCAAGAATCCAAAAAAATCATACCAGTGGGTCTGCAACGAGCTCGGCAAGAGGTTTAGGTGGCCCAACGGCGTTGGCGGAGGCCTGGTAGGATTTTATGGGCCAAGGAAGTTGAAACAGGCGATTTCAGAAGATTTCTGTGGGTGTTAGCCCACGAATTCTGGCGCTGCATCGGGCTCCGATGCAATATTCCTAAAAAATCATATGAGTGGGTCTGAAACGAGCCCGGCAAGAAGCCAGGTGGCCCGGAGACATTGGCGGAGGCCTGGTAGTATTTTATGGGTTATGGGTGCTAGCACACGGATTCTGGCGTTGCATGGGGATCCGACGCAAGATTCCCAAAAAGTCATACGAGTGGGTTCGCAACGATCCCGGCAAGAGGCCCAGGTGGCCCGGCGACGTTGGCAGAGGCCTGGTAGGATTTATGGGCCAAGGAAGTTGAAACAGGCGATTTCGACAGATTTCTATAGGTGTTAGCTTACGGATTCGGGCGCTGCATTGGGCTCCATCGCAAGATTCCAAAAAAAATCATATGAGTGGGTCCGCAACGAGCCCGGCAAGAGGTCCATGTGGCTCGACGACGTTAGCGAAAGCCTGGCAGGATTTTATGGCCCGTTAAGAGTTCCAATAGACCCGGTGGCGTCGGACGATGCCCAATAGAATTTCATAGGCATTGACAGAAATCAAGCAATTTTCTTAGTTTTTCATGGGCGTTCGCCCACAGTTTATTGGAGTGTCGGGGTTCCAGGCCCTTTTTTTCGCAATTCGATGTACCGTTCGTAACGAAGCCGCTAATAGTTCTAGTAGGCCTAGTGGCATTGGATGACACCTGAGCCCATTTTATGGGCTCGAGAATAGGAATCAAGCTATTTTCTCAATTTTTCATGGGTATTAGCCCACAGATTTGAGGAGTGTCGAGGCTCCGAACCCATTTTTGTCAATAAATTCTACTGAGGAAACCACTTAATTCTCATTTCATCATCCCTAAATGCTAAAAATGCAGCGTAGATCATGCAAAGTCTATAGTTATAATTTCCTAGATCAATACGAATGATCTTATAAAAATTTTGACAAAAAAGTGTCGACCAACCACATCTCCAAAAATTCATGTACTAATACACATGAATAGCTAAAGAATCATTTAAATTCCTATTTCATAAACCTTAATGGTAAAAAAAAAAAAGGGCATGAATCATGTAGCGCTATATGTATTGTGTATAGGTCATTACGGATGATCCTATAAAAATTTTGGCAAAAAAAATGTCGAGCAACCATATCACCACAAATTCATATACTCACGCACGAAAACTAAAAAAATGACTCAATTTCTATTTTGTGGTCCCTAAATGCTTATATGAACCATGTAGAGACTCTGTGTGAGAGAGGAGACCTTGAAGTTTCATATTCACCACTGAATGAGACGAATCATTAAAAGCATACAATCTATTCATCCTTCATGCAAGTTAAGGAACAAGTAATGTGGCTGCAAAACAATTAGTTTCTGCACTACTACGAAAAAAGGCCAAAGCATAACCAAATCAACAGCATTTTCTTTCTTCTTTTTTTAAGAATAAAATCTTCATTACATCTTTTGGTGGTGATTGACATGATAAATTAAAATTGGGTAGTTCTCATAAATTACAACAATATGAGAGGGTAAGCCCTGCAGTAGATATCTTAAGCTTGTTTTGTCCAAAAGAGTGAATGGAACTGTCTTTATGTAGCAAAATAACTATGGTCATTCACAGCTTTGGGATTTCTGTAAGGTTCCTTACCATATGAGCCATCAAGTGTGTCGGCAATGAGACATGGGCAAAAGCTTTAGCTCACCATCGGATCTGCCCTCCTTGATAGTAGGACTTACGATCCAACAAGCCCTCTGAAGCGAGCATAAGAAATTATAAGTATAAAAATCACGACGCAGATGATGCCACTAACAACCACCACCTGGACAACATTAAACCAAATATCAACTAAGTAGCTAGTTTGTTTTCCCATAGAGGTGGGGTACTCAGACAACAATATTGTAGCTGGCCAGCACTAAGAGGTGTCAAACTTACCCATTTAAACATGTAACTATGTTCATGATTCCAAGAATATGGAATGTTCATCCCAAAAATTGAAGCAATCAAAGCGTAGATAGCTAAACACACGGTTCCTGAACTGAGAAATAGTTCTAACTGCAGCCAGCATGACAAAAGCCCATGAACATAGAGACAATTATCATTGTGAGTTTCATCTAGATTGTCTTTAACACAGTAGGAAAAAAATGATAGTAAAAGATAGGTAGGTGATTAAGATATGCCAATGAAGAGCACCTGAATGAGCTGATTTCGATGATTGTCCAGCTGAAATAAGAAAATATAAGTTTTACATCATAACAAATTCAGATGAATCATATAAAAAAGAAAACTATCTTGCCATTTCAACTACCTGAATGTTTATGTAATCTTCTGTGTTGTCAATATATTCTCGTAGCTGCAAATTAAAATACACAAATATTAACTAGAAATTGAAAAATAAAATGCATTTGAGAACAACCTCTCTATCTTCACAATGTAGGGTAAGTCTGCATATGCACCAACCTTTCACTTGTGGAATTATACTAGGTATGTTGTGAAAACTAAAATGCATTTCCACCCATCTCATAGTCATTTCAGAAAGGCCATGAATTTGGAATAGGACACATGCTAGCAAGTAAAGAAAAAATTGACCCAGACCCTGTTACTCGATGATGGAAGGCCTCATCCCCCTAGTCACAACCATCTCAAAGTTACTTCTGTTTTCAGCATTTGCCGTGTCAGAAAAAATTGACCTGATTTGATGTATCTTAAAGACTAAAGAGACGTGAGGGAAAAGGTAAAAGAAGGCAATAAAAAATCAGGTTAGAAAGAAGGAATAGCTATATGTGAACATATGGAGACTTGGTTGCTCTCCGGCCATTAAAAACAATGGCCACCACCCACCACTATTGTAAATTGAAGAGCATTGAGAAGATAGGTCAAAGGAAATGGATTTACTTTTGTGCCAAAGTAAACTACTTAATGGATTTGTCAAAATATCCTTTTTATCAAATGGATCTGTCAAACATTAATCAACAACACGCAAGCAGAAAATAAATTGACAGCAATGAAAATGGAAAAGCAAGAAAAAAGCACCATAGATTGGAACTGTAAGGAAGACCCAGATCACTCAAGGCTGGAAAACCAAACACACAGATATGTTATCCCAAGAGAAAAGGTAGAAAAGTCAATATACACAATATTCATTGGGAAGGGGAGGGTGAAGGACTGGACTATTTGCTCAAGTCTGCTATTCAATCACTTCCAAAGGAATTTCAGAGGCAAGCATACAATAAATATTAAGACACTTATAGCCATCTAAGTGATATGATCTATCTACAACAATAGGGGCACTTTGACCAAATTTAAAGACTGCCAAACTTGAACTCCATCTAAAGGTTCTGAAAGGTTTTGCCAGCTTAAAATATCCAACTTCACATCACTAGAGATAAATATGGCAAAACTTGCATACCGTAGTCAGTTTATTAAATGTGCCATCAATTTGCATGAAGTAAGCCTGCAAGAAAGAGATTCACTTCCCTGTTAGTATGGCTCAACACAAGCTTTGTTTCGTTTTTTCAACTTTTCCTTCTCTTAGGCAGAATGAATGATGGCATTAGAAGAAACTTACCTCCAATAACATTTCAAGCTCTTCAACATCATTCTCATCCCCCCGGACTGTTGCAATACTTGCTCTACTAGCCCTAGATATTTTTGAACCAATGGTAGGTGACATAATATACCAACTGGCTGCACCTGATCCACTTACAGGTGATGCACCAGCCAATTTTCTGGACAAATAAAGGTCAGCCATGTCATCATCATCATCAAGAAGTTGCTCAAGCTCATCTCTCACCTGTAATTAAGTACATAAAGAAGCAAACATAATGAATTAACGACTGTTCAGTGCATGGTGTGACAAAGGATATCAGGTAAAGGTATTGCACCACACTGTCTAGTGCATTAAGCATCTGAAGGAGGTCAGTTACATTTCATTAGAAGGTACAGTTTGCTTAATAAAGAAAAGAAATACACCTATATTTGAGGCTAATTAATCCCGAAGGAGGAGGAATCACGTTTTCGATTCAAATATGGTGTGAAGCGCGGTGAGATTCAGATCCGGTGAAGGCAGCAAAGAAAAGGCTTTGGACAAGTAATGCCACTACAATGGCAGGGGAGGGACCAGGGACACGAAGACAGAAAGGGACAACATCAGTTGCTTCAAAGATGTACAAACTAATGTTTTGAGGACTCATATATTCTGGCATGTGAAAGGGCATGTATTTAAGCGATCCAACAACAACAAGAATCAGCACAGAGTTTTTATAATTGTTCAGGAAGATTGATCAGAAGAGGAGAACAAATAAAGGTGACAACACAGGTTTGCTGATGACAACAACTCCAAAAATAAAGGTTTCCAAAGGACCTGATCGACCCACTTTCTTTAAGAAGTCCAAGCACCACATGTGAACCATTTTTTTAAGGGGGTTGGTGGGGGAAGCTCTGGAGAAGGAACCCCAACAATGTTTAAGAGCACAACACCTCTGGCAAGCTTGGACTCGACACAACCTCAATATTTGCACAATCTCCCAAGCATCAAAAAGTATCCCCATTCATTTTCAGCCTTCATGAAACTCCTCACTTGTAAGGAAGAAAGGAAATTTAGTATCCTAGAGGCAGCAATTCCTTTCATGGCGGGGTTTTCGAAGTTCATTACATAGAGCATGTAAATAAATTAGAATCCTTGATTCTATTTCCATGAAACAGCAAATTCAAATAAAGTTCTCTTTTACTTCTTTTCTTACATAGAAGGTTGTAAGAAACTCTAACAAGTCTCAATACTACTACTACAGCGTCTCAATACTACTACTACAGAAACAACATACCTAGTGAAATCCCACAAGTGGGGTCTGGGGAGGGAAGGGTGTACGAAGACCTTACCAATACCTCATAGAGATAGAGAGGTTGTTTCCAGAAGACCCTCGGCTCAAATATAATAATCCCAAAAGCCCAAAAAATAAAAATGGATATAGAATAGCGACTAAAATGAAAAGTAATACCAACTCTATAAATAAAAATAAGAAGTAGCAAAATAATTGACGAGCAGTAACACTATAAAAATAGTGTGCCTTTTATAGTGTGCCTAATCCTACTAACCTACTACAACACAAGGAAACACAACATCCTATCTCTACTAGCCTCTTAACCTTCTACCCTAATACGCGACCTCCATTCCTTTCTATCTATGGTCATGTCCTCGGTAAAATAAAGCTACGCCATATCTTGTCTAACCACCTCTCCCCAATACTTTTTCGATCCACCTCTACCCCTCCGCGTAACCCCTAAATCCAACCTCTCACATCTCCTGATAGGAGTGTTGGCACTCCTCTTCACATGCCCAAACCATCTCAGTCTAACAAGCCTCAATAATTAAAATATGGTCAAGATATCTTTTTTAATGGGTGAATATGATCAAGATATCTTGTACAGTAGATTGAAGATAGAACTAGGATATTGACGAGATACAAAGCACTTTGGCATACGCAATGATAATAAGAATCCAATTGCAACAAATTCCATGACAAAGTTTGTTCTTAATAGGGTTAGAAAATTACAGCACATGAATAAATTAAAGTATTCATGTAAGTATATTAAAATGGAGTGGAGCTCCATGGCTTTGGTTTGATGGTGTAGATGGTACAACACGGGATGTGTTGTAGGCTCATTCATGAGCTTGTAACTTAGTAATAACACGAAGACTGGATTTCAGCAGAGCAGCAAATCCATTTTCTATCTAATTTTGAATATGAAACAGCCAATTTCTTGGTTATCAAGACAACATATCAAAATGGAGTAGAAAGAAATATGGTTCATATAATGGGTCACAATCCTAATACATACAGGTTAGGCATGCATAAAGATTGGGCTTCTTACTGCTAAAGTTGAGATCATTATCATTTTTTCTAATCCTCTTTTTCTTGGTGGGGAGGTGGCAGCTTTTGTACAAATATTTATCTCCAAGAAATTTCTGAATATACTAGGCTACTAGGGGTCACAAAATTAACTCATGAAGGACGGGTCATTGGCTCAACCCATTCTGAAACGTCCAATGCAACCAGTGAAGAAATGAAACTTGAGCCTACCTCAACCTCAAAAAATTAGCTCATGGGGGAGGACTATCCAAGTCTATTTAAGGAGTCCATAATTCCCTCATTCCACTGATGTGGGACTTAACACCCCGCCTCACACCCAGGACTAGACATTTGGTGCATGGGCAATTAAATATGGGGCCCAACAACATTGGTAAATCATAAATTGGGATGGATGTAGCTCTAATACCATGTAAAATTAGACCTTCAGCCTAATTCACCTAATTATACATGGTATCAGAGCATGACTCATCTCACCGAATGTTGGGTCTCCAAATTAAATTTGTCACATACTAGATGTCTAGCCCTAGTCATAAGGTGGGGTTTTAAAGAAAGAAAAAATATCACATCGATGGTTTATGAGATGGATGATCTCCTTATATGAAGAAACAATTCCACACCGATGATTAATGAGATGGATGGTCTCCTTATAAAGGCTAGAGCAATCCTCCTCCTCTTTTAGCTAACTTTTGGGGTGTGAGTAAAAACCAAGATATGATTTTACACAATCATTTAAAAATTGAGTTAATATGTAGCTCAAATAGACCCTTGAGAAACCTTGTCGAAATAGTTTCAAAAGGACATTTTTGTTTGATATGTTATATGTCAGCCAAAATAAAGAAGAAAAAAGAAGTTTTATTAGGTGCTTGAAAATATATTTGAAAAGCAAAGAAATTAAGATGCTGTAAGAATTGGGTAGGACGGGTTATGACCCACTTTTTAGACCATTTCAGCCCGAATAACTTTTCAACCCACCTATATTCAGCCCAACCTATCCATTTGACACCCCTAATTGACACGAGGCTGGATTCCATGGTCATGAAGAGACATTTAATAATTTAATAAAGCTATATTATAAAATATGCCTCTTTCAATAAAAATTCTTCAACAATCTAGAGAGGGAAAAGTTCAAAGGATTTACACGTTCTTCAGCCTGTTAAAACAAACTAATAAAAATGAAAACATAAATAAGAAAGTTAATGTCAATGTAACTTAAATATAGGTTCTAACCTTTTGTACACGAGCAGTCAACCGTGTCATTTGACTCTTTAATTTCCGCACTCTATCCAGATTACGGCTACTAATCTGCATTAAAAATTATTTTGAAAAAATTACCCCGTGAAGGATAGATAAGATTCTACCAATTAACCTTCCAAGGATTGCAGACACAGACATCCACATATACATGCATGCAGGAGATTATGGATGAGGATCAGGAAAACGGAACCACAGAAAAGAATGAATCTTAAGATTCTTACCATGAAAAGGAACGTGCTTAACTTTCAATGCAGTACAACCCCTAACTTGTTGATGTTAGTAGCTTCATCTAAGCAACCCCATGAAATGCAAGCAAGATTTACAAGGACAAGCAGCAGGAAATGAAGTCAATGTCCAAGATGCCAAAAAACACTGAATTTAGATATAAGAAAACAGTATGCATTCTTCGTTTTCTTATGTAGAAAATTTTATGCAGTCTTCATATGTGGAACAACACCTGAAGGATAAAGAACTCTTTCTGTAAGTTTTGGGTAACACCTTTCATTCTTATCCAAAAAAACACCTTTCACTGAAATACACATGCAGAGGGGGAGAGAGTGTGTGTGTTTGTAATATATATATATATATATATATATATATATAGAGAGAGAGAGAGAACCCCTAACAGATTGCGCTGAGTGAGTATCGCCTGCTCTAATTGGCATCTGTTTATTATCCTTTAAGAAGTAAATATGACCAAGTTTTACTCCACATTATCAAGTCTTTTGTGAAGGGTACTCATGCTAAAATTAACACCAGGGGGAAAATTAAGAAGTGATAGAACGTTTTTGGGCATAGTTCACACTTCTTCATATCAGAAGCAGTAAAAGAGAGTCCAAACAGTACTTAATATGGCAAGGAATTTTTATTTTGAAGTACAATCATAAATAACTACAAGTACTACTGTTTATAAAAAGGAATTACCTTTAAGGAATTACTTACTGTTAATGACAAAGTTCTATTTGTTAATAAGGTGAGAGTGGCCCCAGTGGAGGACAAGTTATGGGAGGCAAGAATGAGATTGTTTGGGCATGTGAAGAGAAGATACGAGGATATCTAGTGCGTAGGTGTGAGAGGTTGGCTATGGATGGTTTCAGGAGAAGTAGAGGTAGGCCGAAGTATTGGGGTGAGATGATTAGATATGACATATTGCAGGGTCAGCTTACCACAAATATGATCTTAGAGAGGAGATTATGGAGGACATGGATTAGAATAGTAGGTGGTTGAATAATTGTCTCATTTTTTCTTCCTTACTAGCCTTCGTGGACTCGAAGTATTACTCTTGTAAATTTTTGCTTTCTACTTTCTTTTCTGTTACTATTTATTGTTTCATGTACTTGATTACTTGATTCTTTCAAGTATTACTTGATTCTTTCACTCCAACTATTTTCTTGAGCCGAGGGTCTATCGGAAACCTCTCTACCTCCCAGGTAGGGGTAAGATCCGCATACACATTACACTGTCCAGACCCCACAAGTGGGATTACACTTTGTTTTTGGTTGTTAACAAAGTGTTATCTGAGTAAAGATAGTCAACACTTTCACCCAACTATTTTTATTTTTTACCTTAAGATTCCTCATCGAAATTTTATGGTGTCTCATTTTCTGTAGAAGATAACAATGGCCAAAAGCAACAAAGGGAAGAAAAAAACAAAGAGCCAAGAATGATATGTAGGATCTTAGTTCACGTAAACAGACAAAAAGCATGATAGTTGAGATAGAAGGTTTCCACCATACACACACAAAAATAATTATCTGTGCTAGTGCCTATGCAGGGAACAGTAAAGGATTGTGAGCCATCAATTGACATATAACCAGAAAATTTGGGATAACAAGGAAAGATAAGAATGTTGGCTTTAGGATTTTTCTTTTTCTAGGGATGGAGGAGCAATCTCATTTAGCATACTTGTAATGCAAACGTAGCAATGTAAACACATGCTTCAAAAACACACCTTTGATGTTAGCATATCCAGAGCAGGGTAAACAGCAGTTTCCAATTCCAATGTGCGTGCAGCAAGGTAACTACAGATGGCTTCCAAAGCAACCTCTAGAGCTCGAAATTCAAATGGAGACTCTGCATTGCATTTGACACAAGAAAAAGTGTCAACATACTCACTAACAGAACATAAGCAATATCCAAAGAAATGAGAAGCATGAACTCGAAAAATCAATATGATAAATTCACAAGTACAGAAAATTGAGAATGATAAGATGAAAACCATCTTCTTCAGTTGGTTCAATATCATGCTGAACATTCGAATCTTTTTCCTCTCTCTGGTCTTCAGGATTTGCATTCATTGGTTTCAGTCGCCTTCTAAGTTCCTCAACCACGGGAGTAACATTTTCGTCAGATGGATCCCGAAGAAGAACCTGTCCAATAAAAAATTTAGAAATGGTCATATACTTGGGGCTGATTTTATAAACAGAAGTTAAGACCAGTCAAGGTGATTTTCTAGTGAAAGATTTCGATATGTCATACAAAAAGACCTATTGACATATTTCAGAAGCTAACTCTTGTTACAACTTCTAGAAAATGCGTGTAAAAGAATCCTGCTATTATGCTATCCTTTTCTAAATGACAGAACAAACAGAATACAGTCACGTGTCCTAGTTAAGTACATGTCCTAGTATTGTTGAACAGGCTTCAAGAGGAGAAAGGAAAAGGTAGCATTTTTTGACTTCACAGAGAAATAGAAGCAAGTTCTGACCATAAAAGAGTATCAAAAAATTGACGATATGAGGTAGGGTAAGGTTTGCATACATTTTACCCTCCCCAAACCCCACTTGTAGGACGCTATTGGGATGTTGTTGTTGTTGCTGTTTTAGTCTTTGTACTGCAATTGTAGTCTTAACTCCTAATTTCAACTGAAGAAAATCAAATCACCTTAATGAAGTGGAACTGTTGGCATGCCCATCATTAAGCATAATTAATAGTACACTAAAGCAGTTAAACCTCAAGTGCATTGGCAATTACACAGCTGACTGCATCCTACTTCAGAAGTACAACAAATGTAGTTCCATAGACTACATACCATTAACAGAAATTCAAATAACTTTGTAAAATAGAAGTTCCAAAAACAAGAAGCTTTTGTGAGAAAAAAACAAAAATTACCTCTTCAGATGTAATAATAGCCTTGATATGCTGCCCTTAATCACATAGGACAAAAATTGCAAAGATTAGTAAACAAAGCACTTGAAAATGAAAAATGAACTAGGATATATAAAGCAAAAAGCAAAATTTGAAAAGCAGCTATAAATGTTTACAGAAAAGAAATAAAAATTAGCATATCATCTCCAAACAAAGAGTGCTCAATTTGGAGAAAAGCTTTAGCTATCTACAGAAAAAAAATTCAAAAAAAAAAAATCAGTATATCATCTTCAAATGCAGAGTGCACATCCCCAACAACTACGTCTAAATAACAAATCGGACAATATTGAGGACAGTTTTATCCTTTATGTATTCAATTTTCATTTCGCTAAATTTCGACCGAGAATACTCAACAATCAGTGATTCTGAATAAGAAAAAAAAAAACTAATCACCTCTAGATTTAGCATATCATCTCCAAACACAGAGTGCACATTCCCAACAAATCTCAGTGACAAATTGGACAAAATTGAAGACAGCTTTATGAATTCTCAAATTTAATTTTGCTCAATTTCAACCCATTTCATTCCAATACCCAATAATTGGGTTTTCTACATAAGAAAAAAAAATCAAAAATGAATTTCTCTATCTTCATTTTACTCAATCTCAACCCATTTCATTCCAATACTCAATAATTGGGTATTCTATTCTACAATCTCAATTTTCATTTTGCTCAATTTCGATCAATTACACAATAATTAGAGATTCTGTATAAAAAAAAAATCACCTCTAAATTGAGAACAATAGCTCTTTCACGGCCAAGAATGGCGGAAGGATAAGAAAGAAGCGGATCAATAATGCGAAGATCACGAGCATGAATTTGTACCCGATGCATAATCTCATACTTATCAACATCCAGAGCGGTTTCCAAACCTGAAGCATCCATCAAAAGCCAACTCCTTGAACCTGCACCTTTCTTCTTCAACCCGCCCACCACCGTACCTGGATCCACCGGCACCACATGCCCACCACCTTCTCGACCCATCATCATCATCAACAACAACAACAACAACCATTCAACCTCAATTAACCCAGTTTTTCCCCCTTTTTTCACAATTTGTATGTATATATCAATGTGTAATAGTATAATTAACTGCTTTCTCTGTCGTTTTCTGTACAGAAAAAATTCTAAACCCTAATGAAGGAATTGAATTAGGGTTTTTGGGCGCAAATTGAAAAAGGTATAAGGATCACATGGCTATACATACACACACACAACTGGAGAAATTGTATTTTAGATGAAAGAGGAATTCTTGGAAGAAGGCTATTATTTGTTCCAAATTTTTTTATTTTTTTATTTTTTTTTGATTATTTAAATTTGTGTGATGGCCAAATTGGTCCCAAATTCAATTTGTTCGTTTTACTTTTCGCTTTTGGAAAAATATATTTTTTTTTAAGAAAAAAAATTAAGTGATGTACATTGTGAAACGTTATTTATATAATTATTAAATTAAAAATTATGAAATTCGAAGTCTTTTCTTTTTTATTTTAAATTCATGTTAAATTAAAATTAGAAGAGAAATTTTTGTTTGGGACATGTTAGTTTTTATTTGGGACCACAATTTTGAAGAATAGATACTATGTGTACCGATCAATTTAAGGATAGTATAGCATAATAGAATATTTAAAATCAATAGTTAGACGACGTCAAATTACGATACGATAAATTACATAAATTGTCAATTGTCTCATATTTACTCCTAATAGAGATACTTATTTTGTCCTCTTTTTTATTGTGTTTGACTATTAATTTGATTGTTTCACTGATTTTAAGTTGTTATTGTTTGTTTCCATCTAAGAACTAACATTTCGATATTTGTAAAAGTTGATGTTTACTCAATTATAAGGATTTGTAATATTTATGGATACTATCATCTCTCTTATTTGATGTCAAAATAATAGAGCATAGAGATAAGATTTTAAGTAATATTTCATATTTTTTCCGTGTATGTTAAATGTAAAGAATATTTTTAAATATAAAAGGACTGAAAAATTCTTGTTCCATTAAAATATATACTTTAGACAATAAAATGAAAATTCAACCTTTTGAAATGCAGACTTGAGAGATGATAAGATACGCTCAATTTAAAATTGAAAGAATCAAATAAAATAAAATATCAATGCTTTCCTTTTTTTAATCTAATATAAATGCATTTATACCTCTAATATATTTTACTTGTTCTCTTATCAAGTAATTGGTGAAGGTACTACCTAATCCATACAAAGAAAATAAGTTAAAAAGGGATGATAGAACCCTACGTAAGCTTAGATTTATAATTGACAATTCTACTATAATTGAGATGTGATTTTTGTATTTTATTGAGTTTTTTATACTAATTATCATCGGGATGAGTAAGGAATTTGAACCAACCACTGACTATGATTCCTCCACTTGCAAATATATTCCTCTATTCTTTTGAAAGAACTCTTACATCTTCAATTATTGAGTATAAAGATTCTTTCGCATTTTAATAGAATTATCACACTGCGAAAAATTTATTGACTTTTTAAGTGATTTTATCTCGTCCGCATATCATAAGTGCCTAAATTGCTGGTGTCTAGAGTTCCTTGCAATTGGTCGGCCTAGGGATTTTAGGCTATGAAAAATCAATCAACTTTGTTATCTGATGACAAGAAATTGATTAAAGTGCATCTAAAACCCCAAATTTTAGCTTTTTTGTCATGGCAACGCATGAAACAACCACCACTTTCATTCTCAAAATTAAAATTACCTAAAATTACAATAGAACAGCATTTTTGCTATATATTATGCGCCATAACGAAATGGGAGTGCTCATGGCATGCGTAATTCGCATGTATCAAGTACTTCCAGTACACTATTTTCGCGTAAGCCAAATGTTCCACAAACAAAATGGAAAAAATAGAACTTCCCATCTATGTTGTTCGAACTCTTTAAAAGTGCCAGCAGGTGCATATCGAATTCGCTTGAAAAATCCAACATGGATACGACATTGCAAGTGAAGAATCCGCCCAGCTTAGCTTTCCATATGCAAGGCAATGAGGAAATGCTCTTTTCACAATACCAAAAAAGAAGAGAAGATCTAATTACCAACGAGACATTTTTACCTTGGTCCTAATGTACAACACTTCTAACTATATACAGAACTCAAAATTTTAACCCTGCACTGCTAAAGCTTGCAAGTGCTCAATAAAAACTTGTAGGCTTAGTTCTTCAGTAAATACAATATCAGAGCCTTGCGTGTAAGTTGAGTTGTGTGTAACAGATGGATTCAACTTGGCCAGAAGAAATCTAGCCTGACTACTATGCTGATCACATTTTATAAGTTTTGGCACAGGGATCCTTTCGGCTACTAGTTGCTCTGCATCGATCTCGGGAGCTTCTAACAGTTTGCGGAAACTGTCATGGCTAGGATCCTTGTGGTAGCCAAGATTACGCCATTGTGCAATCTTAGAGCCATAATGAATAACCACATAGAAGTAGGAGTCAAAGAGCAAGATAACGTCTGGAGAAACAGAGCAGATGTCTAAGACAACGGGGACAGGGGGACCGTCGAATGAATACTGGAAAAGGGTTGGCTGGACCATAATAAGTGAGCGAACTACCCCCTCACGGTTCAACAGCAGACGGAAAAAAGCAGTCTCGTCTGGAGTGCAGTTGAAGACATCGATAAACTGGGATCTCCTTAGATAATAAATGAACTGCGGGAAAAGGGATAGATTAGTCGCGAGACGGAATGATGAGGGGTCTTCCGGGATATAATCTCCAAACTTTGAAGCAAAACGTATCAAACGTTTATCTAGCCACCGGACAACATCTGGAGAAAAATTGCTCTCTGCTCTATCAATGGCAAGCCTAGCCATCACTGAAGCTGCTGCTTCCTGATCAAAACCAGCAGCAATTTCCGGAGAGTGGTTCCCGACCCACCTTCTTGCAGCAGTGATCACCCTCTTCCGGATTCCCATACTTCCATATCTATAGTTTGTTATGAACTGTATGAAAAATGCAGAGTTAGGTTGGGCTTTCTGTTCATCCCCTACTTCGAAAAAGAAGGCAATGCACATTTTATCAGTAAGTGCCCCCAATTTCCACATATAGGTACCTCCCTCACCAATTTCTCTGTCACTGACTGACCCATTCTTCTTCCGAAGAGAAACACATGAACCAAGAGCCCCACAAATTTTAACATCCTTTGTGGTTACTATCTCAATAGTTGCATCAAGACACATTCTCAAATTACCAACCTCATCGTGGCTAAATATGTGACGCAAACACTTTCTGAACTGGTCCGAATCAAATGACTCTGTTAATATCATGAATCCCCCTGAGCTTTCAATTGGAGCTCTAAGCTCAGCTGCTCCAACTTGGTCCAATGAACAAGCAAAGAGATCAAGAGCAATGGATGAATCAGACAATCGTCTTGATATCTGCTTATAGTATTCACAGGACTTCCTGAAGTAAGGTGCATAACCATTACCAATGTCTCGCTGATTCCTAATTGCATCGCCAAAATCAGAGTTTACAATAATCCCTGGGCCAATTGTCGCTGGCCCTGAGGTGAAGATCATTATACGAGAACCTGTAGAGACCAAGCATCCTTCGAGCAGCCCAACAGCTACAGATACTGCTACTCCTGTAGCCCGTAAAGGTCTGTGCCCTGGCATAACCTGCGGTGAAGAATGGATATCTTCAATTGCTGATGTGATGCTGAACTCCCCTTCTGATAGTGGAATCAGGAATCCCTGTTTTGGAGCCATATGTACCATTCCTGCTTGGTACTTCACGTGATGAATACCCAGGAGTTGCTTGGTCTGTGAAAAAAAGAACACATAGCAAAATGAACAAAACAAAACATAATGCATAATCAGCTTCTAGATATTGTTGTTGATGCTTTTTTTTTTGGGTGCGTGTGTGTTGGTGGGGAAAGGGGATCGGGGCCACAGAATAGGTTACGCGAGGTCAGTGGTGGATCCAGGATTTCTGGACTGTGGGCGCTCAAAGGAAAAAAATTTGTTGCCAGTGGGACTCGAACAAGGGTCTGGCAACTCATCCTAAACCTTAAGAAGGTATGGAGAACCACTGCACCCATGGAACTTCTTGTTATACTTATACCATTTTTTCATATTTTCTATATGGATACACAAAGATTTTTTCGGGTCAGTGGGTGCTCGAGCACCTGGAACCCAACACGTGGGTCCGCCCCTGCACAAGGTAGCTTACTTCAAATTGAATGGTTAAACCTGCTTGAAGTCTCTTTTGATTACTATTTCATTTTCTTCATTGTTCAGAATATTGACTAGTAAATTTTAGTCATTGAGAAACTCTAAAGCGCTCTGAAGCCCTTCAAACTATTCTATATTTAGGCAACATACACTTAAAACACATTTTTTGGGGGGGCATCGAAGCCTTAAGTTAACCCCTTTTTTTTACCAAGTATATAATTGTATTGATAATGGGAAAGTCATACACAGAGGTATAGCAAAAAAGCAAATTTACAGATAGATATGATTCTCTACAAAAGACGCCCAATCTTCTATACAGATACAGACCACATGAGTGAACCAAAAGGGCATTATAAGGAGGCCATTCATCATATGCTCAACATCAAGATCTTCCCTTCAAAGAGTCTCCTATTTCTTTCTGCCCCACAATACCCACATAAGTTTTGATGGTGCAACATCCCGTGGTCAGTGTCTTGTCTTACATCTTACCCAACTAAGCAATGCGCTTCACAGCAACCAACATACAACAACATTACCCCAATGCCTCAAAGGCTCCCGCCCATCAGCAACCAACATGGTCCATTAAATTGCGAACCATCCTAAAAGCTCCACCATAGAAGTGATACTACCTGGCAATGCATTAAAACATAATCTATGTCCTCTCCCAAGTGTTTTCACATGAATCAATACATAGCATAATCACCCCTAGCCATCAACCAAGCGAGAAAAGTACGTCTCTTAAATTAACCCCTTAGACAAACATTTGAGGTTCAACCTTTGAACTGACAAAAGAGAAGCAGCTGATCTATTGTATTATTTTAAGTCTAAGGGTTCAGCAGCAATACTTTTTCCCTTTCTGTTTTCTTTTTCCTCATTTGTGCAATCATTGCTAAGCATCAGTCCAGCCC
This sequence comes from Solanum clarkiae, assembly GCA_011800125.2. Classification (NCBI taxonomy): domain Eukaryota; kingdom Viridiplantae; phylum Streptophyta; class Magnoliopsida; order Solanales; family Solanaceae; genus Solanum; species Solanum clarkiae. The sequence continues at coordinate 227,683 of JAABOM020000075.1, read as the reverse complement.
TTCAAATGCATTGCGCCCTTGCTAAGATGGAAAATAGTTCTAATATTCATGCTTCTTTTCTTCAATCTTTTCTGCTTTCTCTTTACTTTATTTCTTAACTCCTCCTATTGCCACTACTCTTGTTAAGAATTGCTTCTCTGGCCCTTTTCTTTGTGCCAGTACTTTACCAGAGTTGAGCTATGGAACAATAATTAATGTTGCAGCCAGTAATTAACTGGAGGAGGAGGAGGGAAACCCCCACCCCCCCCCCCAAAAAAAAAAAAAAAGAAAAAAACCCAACATGCACACAAGCAGAGAGAACAAAATAGAAAAGGAGAAAAAGAGAAAAATGGAAAAGCTGCTGGGAAACTACTTCCATGGTTATATCCGGACAACTTCAAAGGGATATGATGTGCATGGAGGTTTCTGTTTCTGGGATAGGAATGAAGGTGGATCCTCGTTTTTGGATTTTGCAAAAGCTTTTGAGTTGGCAACTAACTTGTGTTTCCAAGAGCATTTCCTGGGGAAAGGGGATGGAGTTTGAAGATCATGAGGAAGAGAAGGGTTGTGTCATGTGTGTGACAGGTCAAGGATCAAATCGAGTGGCTAGACGGTAGCCATAGCCCAGGGAGATGGGGAGAAGATGATGGTGATGGGGGTTCCAGAGAGTAAAGGAGTTGCAAACAGTACATGGAACAGGACAGTAAGATGCATAAGTGAAGCATTGAGAAAAGTGTTGGGGGTATCGAGGGGAAACTTTGGCGGACGTCGAGGGAATTGGTGGTGTAATGGAGAAGTCCAAAGAAAAGTGGAAGTGGAAAAGGTTGTTTATGTCAAGAGGGTGGAAGCAGGGACGAGGAGGATAAGAGGGAGAAGGGGGAACAATATAAGATGGCGAGGAAGGAGGTGAAGTTAGCACTGACGGAGGCTAAAAAGGTTGTTTTAGAGCATTTGTATGCGGAATTAGAGGGAAAAGGTGAGGATAAGAAGTTGTTCAAACTAGCCAAGGCTCAGAGCTTGGACCAAGTGAAGTGGATCAAAGATGAGGAAGGCAATGTATTTGTGGAAGAGGCACTCAATAGACCAAGGTCATACATACTTCCATAAATTTTTGAATGAAGACGGGGACAGGGACATTCTATTAGGCGACTTAAGAGTACTCGGAAATAAGGTGGGACTTTGAATATTATAGGTGCATAAAGGCTGAGTAGGTTGAGAATGCTATTTGTAAGATGAGCAGAGACGAGAATATGGTGGAATTTTGAAAGTGCATAGGCATGTTGGGTTTGGAGTGGCTAACTAGATTGTTTGACACCATTTTTTCGGTTGAGTACAATGATCTCATTGTACAAGATTTAGGATGATATTCAAAATTGCAACAATTATCAGGATCAAGTTGTTGCGCTACACGATGAAAGTTTGTGGGAAAGGGGTGAAGATGAGGGTGAGGAGGGTCCTAGATCCCATGTGAAACCAACCGTACCAAAATCGTTAGCTACTCAATAAGAATTACAGAAGCTGAAGGCCTTATAAATAGCAGAAGAACTCACTAGGGAGGATTATGGATGAACTTGTCTTTGTTTTATTTGCTTAGAACTAGAGCTGGAACCACCCTCCCCCCCCTCCCCCCCCCTAGTTCTTCGTCATTCCAAGAAGAAGAGGAACAGGTCCCTCTTTGTGGCCTGAATCACTTTCCTTTTTTGTGGCCGGAATCAGTTCATCTTTAATCCCAAAATTCTTCTTGTTACAGAAAGGCTTACATATGATGTCATTGACCTAGAAAAGGTATACGACGAAGTCCCAAGGAGGCTTTTTGGAGATGCTTGGAGGCTAAATGTGAGTATACACTAGGGGGATTAAGGACATGCCAAGGTAAAGGCTGAAGGACGAGACTCAAAGAATTTCTCAATTGCAATGGTTTGCACCATGGGTCTACTTCTCAGTCCATTTTATTTTCCTAAGTGATACATGGATTGACATGTCATATCCAAGTTCAGGTGTCATGGTGTATACTATTTGCAAATGATATTGTACTGATTGACGAGACTCGCAGCGAAATTAATGCTAGACTGAAAGTTTGGAGACAAATCCTAGAGTCAAAAGGGATCAGGTTAAGCAAGACCAAGACTGAATACTTATAGTGCAAGTTTAGTGATATGACGTGTGACGTTGGCGTGGAAGTGAGATTGATACATATGTTATCCCCCAGAATATAACTTTTAAGTATCTTTGATCACTAATCGAAGGAAATTGAGAGATTGATGATGATGTCACACATCATACAAACGCGAGGTGGGCAAAATGGAGGCTCACCCTTAAAGTCCTGTGACACAAGAATGTACCACTAAAAATCGAAGTCGAGTTCTACAGGTGATGGTTAGGCCCACTATGTTGCATCGGGCGAGTGTTAGCTAGTTAAGAATTCTAATATCCAAAAGATAAGTGTGGCAGAAATGAAGATGTTGAGGTGGTTATGTGGATATACTAAGAGAGATAAGTTAGGAATAAAGATATCCAAGACAAGTTGGAAGTAGCCTCCATGGTGGACAAGATGAGGGAAGTGAGACTGGGATGATTCAGGCATGTAAAGAGGAGGTATGAATATGTCCTAGTGAGGATGTGCGAGAGGTTGACAATGGTGAGTTTAAGGAGACGTAATGTCAAGCCGAAGAAGTATTAGAGGAAGGTAATTAGACATGAAACAATAAATCTTCAACTTACTGAGAACTTGACCTTAAATCGGAAGTTGTGGAAATCACAGATTAGGTTCAGGATTGGTGAGGAGTAGAGTGTCTCACTTTTCTGTTGGGTAGGCTTGGTGATAATTTAGTGCACTGTACCGCTTTCTCCTTCCATAGCAAGAATGTCGCCAATATTTCTATAATCCCTTGTCCTTCCTTCTTTGTTACTGCCGCTTGTTTCTTGTGCTTCGATTATCGTACTATTTTGTTATTTGATACTGTTCATTTTCATTGAATGTTTTATAGTTCTTTCTCTATTGTTTGTTATGTCTTCTTCCCATTTGAATGTTCTTTTAACTATTGCTTTGATATGTGATACTTGAGGGTCGTCAGGAAAACATCTCTACATCCACGAGACAGAAGTAACGTATGCATACATCCTATCTACCCTCCTCAGACCCCACGCATAGGATTTCATTGTATTTGTTGTTGGTTATTTGTTTTGTTAGGAAACAAGATTTGACTAGCATGCAAAAGTGGGGATGTTTGGTTGTCAAAAAAAGAGGACGGGAAAAGATAGGGAAAAGATATGGAAATGATCAAAAACAACTAAACATGCATTACTACACTGGCACCCAAACTTCTCTAGTTGCTTCCCTGATGCATAAAACGTTTGGAAAGCTAGCACCGTTTAAATTGCATACTCTTGATATAACTAGGCAATATGTTATGCTTCAACAGTATTATATGTTTAAAAAAAGAAGCTCACTGCTATTTGGATGTATTAGTTAACTTAACCAGACAAGCACATCGACAAAGGTTTAGATAATATGTCACAGTTTACCTGCTCGGAAGAAAGCTCCCGCTCACCGTGGAACATCACAACTCTACAGCACTCTCCAAAACCAAGATCATAAACTCTAACCATAGAATCAAATACCACCAACCCAACTAATGCAGTTTCAGGTAATTGAGCAATCACATGAAGAAGCTCATTTTTAACCACCCCAAGCTCCTCATCCGATGTGCAAGCATCCACAACAAACACAAATGCCGGACCAAGCCCATATCCTTCCCAATCCAAGCTTGAGGTAGTACTCGAAAAGGAAGACATTTTCGATAACAATGACATATTTCCAAAATTAGAGCTCGAATTGGAATTTTGAGCTAAACCCTTTTTCCCCAAATGATACTCAACCGTACTATACGTCGGGAAAAGCTCAGCAGGTATATTGTTTTCGTTGATTCCAAGATACGATTTCGGAAACGGGTTTTTCCGGTAACAAAAAGGGCAAATCCAAATTCTCGATCGGTAATCAACACGAGCATATGGATTCAAAACGGCTCCGCATTGGGTGCATATAAGAGGATCATAAGGAAGTACAGGAAGCTCGTTGAAATGCATCAATGGTGTACACATAATAGATAGTGGAATTACCAGAGCTGATGCTTCAGATTTTGATACTGGCCATGAATTCCATGACCACCGGAGACCTTCAATTGCCTCCAGTTCCACGAAATCCATGGTAAATTTAGTATTAGATATACGGATTAGTGAAATCTGAAGGCAAAAAAATTGGATTAATTTACATAATCATCAAAAAACTGAAGGATTTTTGAGATTTTTAGGGGAATATTGGATTTGATTTTAGCGTAGGGACTAAGTTTCAGAGAGATTCTGTCGATCGGACGGCCATCGGAAAAAGAAAGCGGTGGGCCGCCGATTGGAGGAATGAAAAACTTAAGGGGGAAGATTCGATTCTTCGATAGTGAAATTGTGTGATCACGTGATAAAGTCATGTGACAAATGTTTGAGTCTACATCTTAGGTAGCTTTTTCTTTCTTCTTTTTTTAATTTTTAATTTTTAATTAGGTTGGGAGAGAATTTTTCTGGTTATCGATATTCGTATTGAGATTTTAATTAATTTAAATATGAATTCAAAAATAGATTTGTTTTCTTTATATATAAGATTCAAATTGAAAATCATTAAACTTTTAAGTTTTCCATCAAGTGAATAGGTGAAAAAATTAGCAAATTTATAAGAAATTTGTTAGGGGTCGTCTGGTCTGATGAATAAAAAAATTTAATTTTGGGATGATTTTTAAGTGATCCTAAATTAATTGTTTGGTTGCATAAATTGGGATAACTTATCCCGGAATTAATAATTAGTGATGGGATAAGTTATCCCTCCATACTTATGGGTGGAATACTAATCTCAAGTTATCCTGAGATTAAGTATGTAAAAATGCAAAAATACTTCCCTTTAAACTCTCTTGTATACATTATTTTTATATTCATGTATATTAACATAATTTTTAATAATATTTATAATAACATTCACTATCTTAATTAATTGCTATTTTTATAATAACATATTTTTCTATTAAAAATTATATTTTACAAATACAATTTCTATTTATGAAGATATTATAAGTTGAACTTATTTGTCTAATACTTATGTTTATGTATATTTTAGTTTCACTTAAAATGTTCACTTCACTATTAAATTACATATTTTTAATTAAATAATTTATTACTCACTTGAAAGTAGTATTCTATGTATCAATTAAAATGTAGATAACTTTAAAAAATTTAATAATAATTTTTTACTTTAACAAACTTAAATTAAAATTTTATTTTTAAGCTAAATAAGATGCATGGAAGTTTTATTTCTAAGCTAAATGAGATGAAAATTTTATTTAAAGCTAAATAAAATAGACATTTATTTTTAAGTTGAATAAGATTAAGGTTTAATTATAAAGCACATGACATAATCATGAAAAATGCATGCACAAAATTATTTATATATTAAATAAGATGAAAATTTTATTTTAAGAATGAATAGCTAGAGGTTGCAAAGAGAATATTAAAAAAAAAAAAATTAAACAATGTAAGGATATTTTTGTAACAAACAATTTATTCTTAGAAATTATGCAATGATTATGAATATGACAAACCAAACAAGCAATAAAAACTACTTTCACCATAAATAATTTCATTATAACTTATCCCAGCATAACTTATTCCAACAATAACTAATCTCATCATAACGTATGTCCAAACCAAACTACCCCTTAGTGTCATATAAAAAATATTAGATGTTGATGTGATTTTATAGATATAGATTTTTAACTTAAAAAATCTGATTAAATATTTGATAACATATTTAGAATAACTTATTGAGAAGAGCGTGCAAGATGAAAAAAGTTTTATAATGAATTCGTAGAAACTTTAAGAGATAATGAATCCTATATTCACTCAATCTTTTTTATATGTATTTCCATATGAAATTCCTTGGAGGAATTTTTGAAGTGTGATGTTCTCATAACATGACACATCTCTCTAAAGATAATTAAATATGAGCTCTTGATAGTTCAAGGAAATTTTATGAACATTCATGGCCTACTTATAAAACTCATAAAATTATGATAATTTAAATTTTTTTTAATTTATTTAGTCTTTTTATTTAATCTCAATATTTATAGTCCCACAAATATTGTTATAAACTTAACATTACAAGTTATATATATAAGCAAAATCGAAAAAATATTATGATATTTTTTTTTTAGTGAATATATGTTTGAAGTGCGTATGTGAAAATAAGAAGTATATGTCTGAAAAAAATATCATATATAAATAATAAATAACATCAAATTCATGTCACATAATAACATTTCATTATATTAAAATATAGATCATAATAAAATATTATTTAAATTTATCATATCATAATTTTCATTTAAAGATGGTATGGTTGAAGATATCTTTTGCTCTAATCTTTGATTGTAACTCATTGATCTTCTCGTTCAAATTTTTTTCGAAAAATTTCATCTCTTCTATCAATTGCTTCTCACTTTCTACATCAATCTCTGAATTTTTTATGCAGGGAACTCAAAATCTTCTTCAACAGCCTTTTCTTTTCCCTTGTCATCATTTGTCTTTGTTTTTGTTTTGTCCATCTTCTCATATTTTTTATGGGCGTGAATTTCTTCAATTTTGCTCCTACAATTTGTGAAGCATTTCGTTAATGACTGTGCGTGCAAGAATCGATCAGCAACCGATTCAGCATCTGATTGTGCATGTAAGAATCGATCAACAACCAATTCAGCATTTGATTGTGCGTGCAAGAATTGATCAACAATCGATTTAGCATCTGATTGTGCGTGCAAGAATCGATCAACAACCAATTTAGCTTCTGATTGTGCATGCAAGAATCGATTAACAACCGATTCAGCATCTGGCTTACCATGTACAAATACGTCACCAACAATAGAGAAAATGGCTATAGCAGACTGAATCCCAAACGACGTAGAAAGGTCCATTGCTTGCTTGCAAAGAGCTTTCTGCTTGTTGGAAGTCAAAATCTCTTCACTACCCTTACCTTTTGTGGAGCTTGTCATGACTGCTACAATAAGATATGTGACATGTAATTTTTTGTTGACTGAGTTTTTGAGTCTCAAATCAGATATGTATAGACGAGAACTAGCTTGTATATTTATAGTCGCATCAAGCATGCGTTTCAAATTTCGCAATTTACAAAATCTTATGTCTAAACAAAATTATTTTCTACTATTAATTTTAATAAATTAATTAAATTGACTAAAGTTTTTGCGTTTAATATATAATTATATGACGAGCACTCTATTAAAGTCATATATACAAAATAAACATTTTTTTTTCAAATGTACCATTACCTAAATTCATGTCTCACATTATATTTATATTAAAACATAGATTTATTTAAATTTATCATATCATAATTTTCACTTAAAGACTCAATCAACTAGATGGTGTGGTTGAAGAAATCTTTTTAACTTTTGCCCTAATCTTTGCTTGTAACTCATTAATCTTCTCCTTCAAATCTTTTGCAAAAGCTTTCATCTTCTCGCTTTCTGAATCAATCTCGAAATTTTTTGGCGTAGAGCGTTCAAAATCTTCTTCAATAGCCTTTCCTTTTCCCTTGTCATCAATTGTCTCTATTTTTGTTGTGTCTATCTTCTCATGTTTTTTATATTTACAGATTTTTTTCAATTGTGCTCCAACATGATTGTGTGTGCAAGAATCGAGCAACGATCGATTCTGCATCATGGTAAAACCAGCAACTGAGAAAATAATTATAGCAAACTCGATCCCACATAAAACAGAAAGATCCATTGCTTTATGCTTGTTGGAGACCAAAATGTCTTCACGCCTCTTATTTTTGGTGGACTTTCTTTCACTTTGTTCTTGCATGTGAGCGCTCATTCTTGCCATGGCTATTACAACAAGATATATGCTATGTAATTTTTTGTCAACTGAGTTTTTGAATCTCAAATCAGATGAGTATAGACGAGAACTAACCTGCCTATATATAGTCGTGTCAGTCGTCGGTTATCAAACTTTGTCATTTAAAAAAAAATCTTTCTTATGACTAAAAAAATTATTTTATTCTCTTAACTTTAATAAATTAATTAAATTGACTAATTTTTATTATTATATTATGTGACCCTATATAAATGACAGTCAATTACACTATCCTTCTTTAAAAGGATGGAAGGTTACTTATTATGTATTACAAAACTAAACTTAAATTAATTCAAGGGTATAAATGTCTTTTACAATTAACCATCACAGAAGTGACTTTTGCCCACAAAAAAGTTTAAATAAAAGAAAGGTCACAACATATTTTTAGAAAGAAAAAGGGAGGATAAGTGTAATAATATAAAATTAGAGTGCATCTCAAAAGTAATTAGGAAAAGTTTGCAACTAGCTAATCAAAATTACCTTAATATCTTCCTCATTTAAATTTATTGTTAAAGATTTCATTAATTTTATTTTTCCAATAAATAAATAGGAAACAAAACAATATAACATGCCACACATTTTCAATTAATATTCTTTATTTACTTACCTTTTTTTCTTATGGTAATAATTTTTAACAACCATCAAGAGATGTGGTTTGAAAATCAATAAATAAAATTTCTTTTCTAATAGTCAAAGGTCTTGAGTTTGGACATTTACAATTGAGTTTTTTTATTTAATATATAAAGAGCACTTATTGCTATTTCTTTAAAAGACCTCACATGACATAAGATCGAATTTATTTAGTTAGTGAATACCAAATGATTAAGAAATATATTAAATAGGGTGAGAAATTTACAAAAACACCAATAAATAGCAGATTTAAACTTGTAATGAACTTTTAAAGTAAGGCAAATTTGGTGCTAAAAATTTTCAAATTAAATAATTGAAATTCTGAATTCGTCTTTGATTACAAGTGCCAAAATTACAATGCTGATGGAAAGACTTTATAGAAGATATTGAAGTGAGGTTTGGGCCTACATGTAGTTTTAACAGCAGACTGAGAGCCCAATTTCAATGCCCTCTCGTGTGCGTCGAAATACGTGTGGGGAAGAGTGAGTTGCCTTCACCAGTTCTACTTCGGCCTAACTTTTGTGTACACTTCACCCTTGCCAGAACCCCACTTATGATATTACATTGCGTATGTTGTTGTCCAGAACAGATCTAAAGGGTTGATTACAGGTTCATATCAAAGCGACAGTTGTTATACAAATCATATACACATATATACATACATATATATGTGTGTCTATGTATGTATAATTGAATAATATCAAAGGCAGGTAGGTTTTGTGGGGCAATTAATAATGAGGACAGAATGAAAGGCAATGAAAACACAGCCTTAATACAGCAGAACTGATTTTTCCTTTTTTTTTGGCTATGAAAACAATATGTTGCCATGAAGCTTCTAATAGACAAAATCCAAGAAATGTCTTGCTATTGTTGGTTGTATACACTTAGCCACATAGACAAGTTGATCTGTGATTTGATTGTTCAGAATATGTTATTTGTGCTTATTTTAATAGTTTTTTTTATATGTCCAAGATTCAAGTCAAAGCTACTGTGTGGAAAAAACCCACAAACTACACACTAAATCTGTCCTGAAGATTAGTGTGTTTTTGACCATCATACATTAACTCAATTATAATGATATTGAAAAATGCTCTAATAAATGGTATTTTTATTTCTCAATCCACTCGATATTTTATAAACAAGGGAATGACAAATATGAAAAAGATTTAAAAATAAAGTGCAATCTGTACTCATGATATGTAGGCATCTGATTCCCTTCTTTCATTTCTCTCATACTTTTTTCATTTATTTATAAATTTAGTATTCACAAATCACTTGTTCTGGTAATTAGTTTAGGTACTTACCAGAGCATTTCTTGACAAGAAATTCTATATTACAGAGTACTCAAACTCGAGACAATTGATTAAGAGTGAAAAGTTTAACCATCCTAACATACACCCTTTTGGCCAACTACATATATAATTGGTAAGCCCCACTTCTCATTTAGACATAACAATTGACCTAAATTTATAACACACTTCAACATCAATGTGTGCCTATTAAACGAACAGGCTGACATGGGCAAGGAGAGTGTCTCTGCCTCTTTCAAACGCGTAATAGGCATATCTTAGACATACATTAAATGTCTAATAGTTAGCAGGTTAAGTTGAAGTGTCTATCTAAATGAAAAGTGGTAACAGATATATACACAATCCCTTTTAAGTTGCATGACTTCCCATTTAAACGCTTCAACTGACCACTATATACTACACACTTCAAGTTCAGCCAAATGCATGCCAATTAAACACAATATATAAACCAATGGGTAAGAGTCATATCTTAGATGTATGCTAAATTTCTAGCAGGTAACAGGTTCAGTTGAAGTGTCTAAATGGAACCAAAAAAAAAAGTCTTCTAAAAGTGTTAGTCCATATGGGTGGGTGAGCTTGTCCCTTTCTTGTCCCCAACATGTTCAAAGTTGCTACTCTTCCTGCCAACAACCTTAGCTTGTCTTTGTCCCAAATTTATGGACTTTTGGAACATTTCTTTAATTTGATTCTCCAATAACTCTTCACCCTTTTCCCATTATATAAACAACCACCCACAAACTATTAGCTAACTCATAGTTTCTTGAACACAAATACAGGGTCAAAAACAATCTCTTCACATCAATCTTGCAGAAGAAAATTAAGAAAGACTTAGAATTTTGAGTTTATTGTTTGAGGTTTAATTGTGCAGAAGGTTTTATTACCAAGATGGAGAAAATTTTGAATCTTAAGGCAACAGAACTTAGATTGGGTTTGCCAGGGACGGAGGAAGAATTTGATCACCAACAAACTGTGCCCAATTCCAAGAATAAGAAAAGGGCTTTGTCTGAATATGAAGATGATGAATCAATTTTAAATTATGAAGCCATAATACCCCCTACTGCCAAGTAAGTTTCATACTCCTTATGTTCCAACTTATCCGACATAGATAATGTTGCACGATATTTAAGCTATAAATGACTAATTTTAAGACACGTTTTAAGCATGTCATAACATATGTTTAACTAAGGTGGAATGGAAATTTTAAAGTTATTACAACTACAAGCAACAAATAGCTATGAAATTTGCCGCTGCAAATGTATGGAATCATCCAAAATGAACTATTTTTGAAAGGTCTGACCTGGATGCAAAGATACTTTGGATATCTATTATTCTTGTAAATCAACTAAAAAGAAAACGGTGACGCCTAAAATAAAAAAGACGGATTACTTTCTTTCAAAGTCCTTGAATTTTTTTAAGTCTTGAATGAGTAGGGCAAAGCTAGAGGTTCGGCAGAACTTAATTCTTTGGTCAAAACCCCGTATTTTCCTTAAGAAATTCACTTAATTGTAAGGTATTCTTCACTTTATATATGTGTGTGTGAACACCGTATCTAGAATCCAATAAGCTGCTTTTCTATTTATTACAATTTAGAACCCATTGACTCAAAATTCTGGCTCTGCCAACTAAATTGCAGGGAACAAATTGTGGGGTGGCCACCAGTGAGATCTTACAGGAAGAACACCTTACAAATTACTACTAAGAAAACAGAAGCTCATCAAGATCAGTGTGGAATCTATGTCAAAGTTAGCATGGATGGAGCCCCTTTTCTTAGAAAAATTGATCTTAAAATGTACAAGTGTTACACTGAACTCCTTAAAGCAATGGAGAAAATGTTCAAGCTTAACATAGGTGAATATTCAGAGAGGGAAGGCTGTAATGGGTCAGAATATGCACCTGTTTATGAAGATAAAGATGGTGACTTGATGCTTGTTGGAGATGTTCCTTGGAAGTAAGTTCTTGAACCTTTCCCCCTACCCCGAACTATTAACATTAAAAGTAATTACAAAATCAGGTCATTTATAAGGTAGTAACTAAATACATATGATTCATAAAATCCGAAAAAAATAATAATTAATTTGCTAATATAGGTTAAACTGCATTGGTCGATAGTAAGTTCTTGAACCTTGACCACCACCACTCCACCTTGTTGTTAAAAGAAATGTTACAGAATCAGGTTACTATAAGGTAATTATAAGCAAATTTTTGGAAGACAGATTATTAAAAATGTTTTTTCAATAAAGAAAATAAGTTTTTTTTTTTTGAGAAAGGTAACAGAATAAAGAAAATAAGTTAAGCTGCATTAATCCGGAGTAAGTAAAACATTTGGTTAATATTTAGAGTGTTATATATAATTAGTAATCTGATAAAAAAGGTAACTAATTAACATGTTATAATAAGTTAAAAGTTACATCTTTACAGTGTCAAATGTATATAACTTAAATTTATACAAGTCACATGTCTAACAGTCTCAAGTCTAGATTTTAATGAGATTATTTTCATGGATATTGCAGAATGTTCATGTCATCATGCAAGAGGCTGAGGATAATGAAAGGATCAGAAGCAAGAGGCTTGGGATCATGTGGACAATGATATATATGTATGTATGTATAAATATATGAAGAATTCCACATTCATTTTTTGAGGCTTTTATGAAGATTTCTCCCTTTAGAAGAATAATGAAATTGATTTTTTAAAAAAAATTTTCGAAATACTATAATCAAACAGAAAAATAAACTTAGTAATTACAGTTACTTTTTTTTTGTTTTTGTTTTTGTTGTAACATCATACACATAGCAGAGAATGAACCATGGTGGTTTATAAATCCTGTATATTTGTTTGAGACGGGTGTATTCTCCCCTTCAAACACACAAAGTAACTGTATTTTTTTTTGGCTATGAAACCAATGGTAAAAACACACATTGTATTTTTTTCTTTTAAATTTTTGATATGAAAAGTAAGTTGTGTTCTCCATATTTAAATTACATAACACTTTACAAAGCACCAGTTGATCACCTTTATAATACCTAGCTAGCTATCCACTAAAAAAAGAAACAAGGAGTCCCAACCAACCCACAAGACAAAAGGAGAACTAGCAGCTAAAAAAAGAAAATTTGAAGGGAAAAAAGCGCTCTTCCCTAAAACGATACAAATGGACTGGTTCCTTTCTTAAGTGTTGCCTTGGTTCAAAGGTGTAACGAAACTTGAGAAAGTTGATAAAGGGGCCAATGATTGAGCTAAGAGCAAAAATTGTGTCATCTGACTTTGATTACATTGCCACAGATTTCAGAAGTTAATACAAGAGATTATAAGTAAGGATACAAAGAAGGATTGGCCAAAAAGAAATTAGGAGTTCTTGATTGCACCTGCAATAAGTTAGAAGTCTACAATGGGGCTGTAGGTTCCGGCTTGACCACTGATTGGGCGTCAGTTTGCTGAGTAGGATAAATAAGTGCAGCAAGTGAAACAGGCATGATGCAGAGTGATTTGGATTGAAGGTACTGCATGGCTGTTCCAACATCTTCTTCCATGAGCTTTGCTACCGCTTGCTCTGTTTCAGCATCGGACCACTTCTCCCAGATGTGCTGGTTGGGTTGACTTTCACAGCTATCTCCCTAAAATAATGACGAAACAATGAAGCTTGGAGCAAATGTAGCAATCTTACAGTTGAGTTATCAGAAACTACAAAGGTATTTTTGAAGAAACCCAGTTAGACGCAGAAAAGAGTGATTGTGTTCATTACCTCAACAGATTGCGATGGAATATCAGCAAGAGGATGTGCCACTGCGCTACCTCCGCCCAGCCTACTCATGCTCAGTACCTTTAGACAGATTTAAGGCAACTCGTTTATTCGACCAAAACATTTAGAAGAACTAGTAAGGGGATTCTATCCATGTATTTTATTTGTCCAACCTTTACTACAGACAGAACTCCCTTAAAAGAATTGCAATGATGACCAAAACAAAGTATAACGGTACAAGATAAAGAGATTTAAACACAACTACGATGATGATCATTGTTATTCAATTAAAGAATTCAGCAGGACTACGGTGATAATCATGTTATTCAGTTAAATATTTCAGCCAGTAAATATATTACATAATGTCTCGCCTTGATAACTTTAACTTTAAGAGTCACCATCCATCCTCAGCAAGGTTATTTATTTCAATTGATAGAAAGAAACAAGTTGAAACAGTTCTGGATGAGACTCTTTCTTCTTTTTATATTTTGATTTTGGAATGGTTAATGCAAGGATAACCTGCATTTTTAATTATCAAGCAAAAATTGAAATCACTAAGGAATCGTTTGGTTTGTTGCATTCAAAATAATATACACCCAACAAAACAAAGAAATATGCATTATATAAATTTTAAGAAAAAATTATTTATTTATAAAAATACCCATTATGAATGTGAAAGTGGTGTAGAAAAAGAGTTTAAAGGGATATCTTTGTCATTTACCTACTTTATCATGTGATAAGTTATTCCGGGATTACTATATCATCCAAGGGGAGGGATAAGTTATCCAGGACTTGCCAACCAAACAATAAATTGAGTTGCACTATAATTTAACCTCAGGACTATTTGATGTTATCCTTTGCACCAAACGACCCCTAACATTATTATTGTTCATAAGCAAACTACAAGGTGCATTAAACTTGCAAGGAAGCAAAATAAATTAATGGAAACACGCACTTAATCCTTCACAGTGTACAGTTGAGGTGATGTTAAGTCAATAAACTTCAATGCTACCACTTCATTCCAACTCACAGAACAAAAAACCATCCAAAAAACTATTAAATTGACTATCAATAGACTAAACCTCAATCCAAAGCTAGTTGAGATTGGCAAAGATATACTCAAACAAAGAATTATTAAACACCGCTATGAAAATTATCAAATAGATTGTGAACTTCTTAGAATGGCTTAAACTATTTATTTTTTCGTGGAGGTGATTGCTTAATATGTTCCCCTTTCAATAGACCGGTCCCGTTTATCCAAAACAAAAATGGAATAATACGGCAGAAGAAAAGCAAGAAAAACCAATACTGCTGCAGATAACACGAAATTGCAAAAACTTTAAAGATGTTTGTCATGGAATATAATGGCTAGACAACAAAGTAATCAACTAAGCTAGTTTTTGGCCTGACAATTAGTTAACCGTCATTGTCTTACTTTTTTTCTTTTTTCCTGTTGACAGGCAAATTACCTTAACTTGAAGCCTCAAGAACTTCACATAGTCCAAAATCTCATCAAGCATTGCTGCCCTGTCGGTCTGGCAAGACAGAAAAAAGAATATCGATACCACAAGTTATGACCTCTTTTGGATTGCATCCATAATCGCACCAACTTTATCATTACAAACAAAACTGAGGTAAGCCAACTCTTAGAAAATATTACAACGATGTTTAAGAATTACTTGTCCGGAAATTGCAGCCAATTTTCATATTTAGTAGCTGAATCCATTAGGCAACACTCAACTCCAACAGGAAGTTGTTATAACAAAAGATTACTATAGTTTTCAATTTTAGGTACTGATATTTTAACATCATGATAAACGACGGGTCAGCACAAAAGTTAATATTTCCACAATTTGGAATATACACCTTCAAGATTGAATGAGCCTAAATTGTTGTCTGTCGCAACAAGAAGACGAATGCTCATCAATGGAATTTGTGGCAACAAGAGAATAAAGCTCACCTTATTGCAGCTGGGGACAAGTTCCTGCAAAGCCTTTATTCGCTCTGATATCCTTTCTCTTCTTAACTGTAAAGAGACAAACACATTATTCGGGCACTTGTTTCTAGAGCATTATCCACAGCGCCCCCCCCCCCCCCCCCCCCCCCCCCCCCCCCC
>JAABOM020000075.1:197025-207553 GCA_011800125.2 Solanum clarkiae | reverse complement strand
TTGGTGGGGGGGGGGGGGGGGGGGGGGGGGGAAGGAGATTGTGGAATTGAAACTTGGCCCAAATGTTGATTCTTGTGAATGATTCTGAAAAGATCATATTTTTACTTGAATCAAGTTGTACATTACGAGGAAAAAGATTCCTTTTTTTCTTTTATGCCCGTGGTATACATGCCAGCTCTCGTGCACCATGACTAATTCCATGGAATACGCGTAACCACCCACTAGCAACAGGTACCAGCTAACTCTGTCCATTGGACAGATAGGAAGAATCACCTAGTGTGTTTTATCTATGCTGGGGTTTGAACTAGAGACTGGCTCTCAACCATTTGATTTGACCACTAGACCACACCCTTGGGTGCAAAAGAAAAAAGAGATTCCTTTATTTTCGTTTGAAGAAAGAAAACAAAAACAGGAAGTTCCATTTATCCATTGAGTAGTGGAAAATCAAAATGATGTGTTTTTAGTTATTATTTGTTTGAATTTCACCAATGGTCTCAAAACTTTCATTAATGTAGTTCAAACACTTGTTTGTTTGTTTCTCTGTCACTTAACCCCATCTTGTTATGACATTCTGTAAGCGCTCTTGATGGAAAAAATGTGCTCATCACTATAAGACTCCCTTTTTTCTGTATATTTCCGAGCCGGGGAGGGGGTCTACAGTCTCCTGACTGTTTTTTGATTGTAAACTAAAATTTCTGTGATCAGTGTGAATATTTATATATTAATTCTTCTTTTTTGTGTTTGATTACTAGGCAAAGTTTCTCAGTTTTCTCCAAAATGAATAGTGTGGGAGCCAGCTCTCCTAAAAAATTTCCTCTGGGTTTAGATGCAAGTTTTGAGGATGAATACTCTTCTCAATCTAGTTTGCTTCAAGATTTCACTAGTATCCCCACCATTGACAAGGCATGGACTTTCACATCTGACAGTGGTATGATTCCTTAACTTCAGTCTCCTTTTTCGGTAGATGAACTATAATAGATCTGACCTGGAGAAAATGGCGAGTACTAATTAAATTCTTGCCTTCCACTTTAACTTATTATGCTTTAATCTTTAACTGCTGCTATACCCTTTTTCTACCTTTCAAGGTTCCCAGTGTATGTTCTCGATGAGCCAACCAAATCACCTAGCCAACAAGAAGAGGAGATACATATTACCTTGTCATATTTCAAAAGAAAGCACAAATGCTGTAAGATTTCGATGGGCTGCATTCCCTATTGAGATGTCCAATGTGTCTTTGATGATTCCATCACCTTCAGGTTCAAAGCTTCTTGTAGTCAGAAATCCTGAAAACGATTCTCCGACCAAGTTTGAAATTTGGGGTCCATCACTGGTGGAAAAGGAGTTTTGCGTTCCTGCTTCTGTCCATGGCTCTGTATATTCAGATGGATGGTAAGTTATTATATGAACGAAACATCAGTTTACTTACTTCACCTCCTCATTCATAGACTCAATGTGTGTTACTATTTGCCAATGCAGGTTTGAGGGAATATCATGGAACAGCGATGAAACTCTTATTGCCTATGTCGCTGAGGAGCCGGCTCCCTTGAAGCCTACATTTACTATTTTTGGTTATAAGAAAGAGAATGCTACAGATAAAGAATGTGGGAGCTGGAAAGGTCAAGGGGACTGGGAAGAGGAGTGGGGGGAAACCTATGCTGGAAAAAGACAACCTGCTCTTTTCATCATTGATGTCAACAGGTCTGAGAATTTACTATATTGTCTTATATCAGACTGGTAAAAGGATCGACTTTTGATGTCTTTGTATATAAACCCTAAATATAAATTTGTGCAGCGGAGAAGTACGTCCTGTTGAAGGGATCGGAAAGTCACTGAGTGTCGGACAAGTTGTATGGGCTCCGTCTGGTGAAGGCCTGCCACAATATCTGGTTTTTGTCGGGTGGCCATCAGATACTAGAAAGTTGGGTATAAAATATTGCTATAACAGGCCGTGTGCGTTGTATGCTATTAGAGCTCCATATTCAAAGATAGAGGTCCATCAATCTGGGTAAGTAACTTGCTAGTTGTCAGAAACGAAAATGTTCTGGATTAACTACATTTTTACTGCATGAATGTAATATATAGGGGACTAAGTTAGTGGAGAATTCCTTTATATTTGATTTGTGCTGTCTTTGTAGTCTCAATTGACTTTCTGTCACTTTCAGAGCTGATGCAGCCAATGATGTATCTTCAATCAAGCTGACACAAAGCATAAGTAGTGCTTTCTTTCCTCGTTTCAGGTATGTGTTGAATTACTTGTCTGGCTAACTCCCTCCACTGGTCCCCAGAGTAAAAAGGGGATGGAAAAAAAAAAGGAAGAGGAGATGTGTTGATGCAGGAGCCATTTCCTTAATTCCTTCTTTTTAAGATAACATTTGAATAACATCAGTTGGTAAACCATGTAGGGAATCTTGCATCTTCTCATGTCAATTTACTGCTGCGGTTAGTTTGTTTTGATAAAATGGAACTAATTGGTCTTTTCAATTAATTTTGCAGCCCTGATGGAAAATCGCTTATATTCTTGTCTGCTAGAAGTTCAGTAGATTCTTGGGCACATTCTGCAACTGATTCACTTCATAGGATTGATTGGTCATTCAGCGGAAAGCCAATTCCAGATGCTACAATTGTTGATGTGGTACACTCACTTTTAGTGATTCTGATTGCTTGCATCAGCACTTTGAGGCTAGTTATGATTAGCCATTTTAGTAGTGTTATTTACTTTTTTATTGATTCCGAGCTTTGAGCCGAGGGTCTATCGGAAACAACCTCTCTACCTTTAAGGTAGAGGTAAGGTTTGCATACACTCTACCCTCCCCAAACTGCACTTTGTGGGACGATATGGGTATGTTTTTATTGTTGTTGTATTGATTCTGAGCTTTATCCTACAGTCAGCGCACCTGCTCATGCTCTAAATGGCAACTGCAGGTTCCTGTTGTGATGTGTCCTGAAGATGGCTGCTTTCCTGGCCTTTACTGCTTTAGTGTTCTTAGTAGACCTTGGCTTTCTGATGGATGTACTATGATTTTGTCTTCTATCTGGGGCAGCACGCAAGTAATAATTTCAGTAAATGTGATAAGGTAACCAAATATTTTGCTGCTCAAGCATGAATTCTTTTTCTTTACCAATGAGTTAATAATATTAAAATGTGTGTTTATCAAAAATAATAGTGGTAACATATCGCGGATTAGCCCTGGAGACTCTAGTTTCTCTTGGAATCTGCTTGCATTAGATGGTGATAACATCATAGCTGGTAAGAATGAGTGTTCATACTTTACTTCATATTGGTTCCTATAATAGTATTCCTATTAATCACAGAACCTGGCATTTTTTTTTCCGGTTAAAGCTTGTAGTAGTCCTGTTGATGTTCCTGCAATCAAGTATGGCTCCCTTGCTTGTAAGGCATCCGCAGAGGGCTCATGGAATTGGTTAGATGTTTCTAGCCCCATTTCTAGATCCTCTGAAAAGGTTGTTTTTCTTTGTTTCTTTTGTTTTCCTTTATTATTCTTCCATCCTAGTTTGTTCTAATTGGCATTTAATTGTTAGGAAGGCTTTTCTGAAATTTAAATGTTCCTAACAATGCTCACAGGTTACATCTTTGCTGGCTTCGCGCCAATTTAGTATTATGAAGATTCCCGTCAGGGATATCTCTGAGAACCTTACTAAAGGTAAGAACCCCATTGAGCTTAAGGGGAGTGTTATAAATTCTTGGATCAACACATGATTGTGACCTCTGATCCTATCTGCAGATCAATAAATGCCTGGATCCTTCTAGATTACCAATATCTGCTGTTTCTACTTTAATCTTCAATGAGTTCTATTCTTATTAGGTGCCAGCAAGCCGTATGAGGCTATCTTTGTATCCTCCAAGACTCGGAATCGTAATGTGTGTGATCCGCTGATTGTAGTCCTTCACGGGGGTCCTCATTCCGTTTCATTGTCAAGCTTCTCAAAGTCATTGGCTTTCCTTTCTTCACTTGGTTATAGCTTGTTGATCGTAAATTATAGGTGACAAACATACCTGACTTCTTCCTTCATGCCTCTGTTAATTCAAATAGTTATTGAAATCTAACACCAACTGTGAAATACTAGTAATGAATATGAGATGCTAGACCAATATCTGGACATCCGTATATTTTTAACTTTTTACATATAAAATCTCCGATTATGTCATTTGCTGGGTAAGCGACAGTACTTGCCTTTGATTAAGCACTTCTTTATTTCATCTCCTTCTAACAGAGGCTCCTTGGGTTTTGGCGAGGAAGCAGTACAATCTCTTCCTGGGAAAATTGGATCACAGGTACTTATTTGCTGTCTTTTCATTTTCTTTCCCTTGAAAAGGTTTTTTCCTTATTAGGCTTGAATGGTTTCGTCATATGAAATACAATTCGTTCTTTTTCACAATAATTCTATTAAACATTTGTGACCTTAGAGTGTTCTTCCTCTTTTTTCCCTAATCTGCAGGATGTTAATGATGTGCTTGCTGCTATAGATCATGTCATTGAAAAGGGACTTGCAGATCCATCTAAAATATCTGTGCTCGGTGGTTCCCATGGTGGATTTTTGACAACTCACTTGATTGGCCAGGTCTTCCAATTTCCTAATATGCCACCCTCTTTATGGTTTCTATTTACCCATTTTCTTAACTTATAGTCGTAACTCGTAACAGCTTTGTTCACCAAACATTTGCGGTGTACTGGTGCTTAATAAAAGGGAAGTTAGACAAGTTTGTCTTTCTTAATGACTATTGCTTGACAGTTCCGCTACTATTTGTGCAGGCACCAGATAAGTTTGCAGCAGCAGTTGCAAGGAACCCTGTCTGCAACCTTGCTCTGATGGTTGGTACAACGGATATACCTGATTGGTGCTACGCGGAGACATTTGGTGATAAGGGAAAATCAAATTTTACAGAGGCTACTTCAGCTGAACACCTTGATGCCTTTCACAGAAAATCACCAATTTTACACGTCTCCAAGGTAAGCGCCCCTGTTAAATCTGGATTTGACAGTCATTCTATTTTAAGCTATTTGTCTTTCTGTTAGTCCTCTAGAGAGGTCTGTGTTTAAGTAGCAGAATAGATTGAAAATACAAGTCAGGCTAGATTTCAAGGATCACAGATCATGTTACAATCAAACCCCTATGTGATGGTGTCATTTGTCCGGATATTTTTTGGCTGCTATAGCAATGCTATAGTGAATTGCTGTTATAGCAAACATATGATATAATGTTGCTGGTGAGAGATAACAGGTATCCGTGGAATTAGTCGAGGTGCGTGAATTCTAGCCGGGACACCACGGTTATGAAAAATAAAAAAATATAACACAACATGGCTCAGATAACGAAATGTTGTTATATAGGATGACTTTTATAAAGTCCGAATCTATTAGAAATGTATCTCCAACATCCTTGTGTTTGCAAATTTTTCAGGTCAGAACTCCTACGCTTTTCTTGTTAGGTGCTAAGGACCTCCGTGTACCAATGTCTACTGGGTTGCAAGTGAGATTTCTGATAACCTTTCGAGTTTCTTGTTTTATTCATAGAACATAAGTTTTCATTCTTAAATGCAAACAGTATGAGCAAGTTCACAGTTATGACTATCCATGACGACACCATATCATATTTCCTAGTTGCACTTTTTATTGGTATTTGTTCCGGCATAATGACCGATTGCATTTTAAGTTACGGTTTTATTTCCATACAATGTATAACTCAAGAAAGTGTATGCTTTTCACTATTATCACGTGCAGTATGCACGAGCTTTGAAGGAGAAAGGAGTGGAAGTTAAAGTCCTCGTGTTCCCTGAGGACACTCATGCACTTGATAGGTAAAATGCTCCTACACTATGTTGCTCAATGTTGTTGAACCCGCGTGGATGCTCCAAATACACTACTTTTGGAAGATTTGAGATACGACATCTTAAAGAATCCGAGCAACATAGGCTTTTACTTTTGAGTTTCATTCCACACTTTCATTTGCATGTTGTGAACTTACTTATATAGACATCTCTTTTGCAGGCCACAATCTGACTTTGAAAGCTTTCTAAACATTGGAGTTTGGTTTAAGAAGTATTGCACATAGGTGCATGTCTTGACCAAAAGTCACAATCCAACTCGAAGACGGGAATTTGGTTTTGTAGTCCATTTATGACCCTTTTCGCAGGAGATCAGGAAAAAAAATAACACAGGACGCGAGATTTGTGGGGTCGTTTTCTTCTATTCAAATTGTAAGAGGGCATAGGAGATCGTTTCCTCTTTAAAGACCAGACTCTTCTGATGTCGTTAGAATGATTTATTGTACATCACAATTTACCAAATTGATTCTGGCAAGAACTTAACTGATAGTCTCAAAGTCAGGTATATGTGTATTTATGTCGTAAATGAAAAGCATGGGGGTTGTTTAGTATAAATTAATAAAATAAAATCATCTCGTGATTAGCAAATATCTCAAATCAATCATGAACTAAAGTTAATTTTACATTTATTATCATTATCTCGCGTACCAAATAAATTTTTCTATTTGCAGTGGTAGACTTGTTAATATAATTAACATAAAGAAAATGAGTACTATTTTCAGGGATCGAATTTATGACCACATGGTTAAAAGCCGCACGCTCTAGCACTGAGCTAAGACGGCTTGCATGTTTATTATTTTCTTTAATTATCATAGATTATGATAGTCATAGTTACCATGGTTGTGATAGTGAAGATTGGCTGCGGTGGTGATTGTGATGGTGGTAATGATGGTTGTGATGGAGTGAGTGGGTGATGGTGGTTCTCTAAAGTGTATTTAGCTTCAAGTAAGTGGATTTAATTAGATTTTAAAAAAATTATGACATATAAAATGAATAACAACTTTAAATATCTTGCCCTTCTTGAAATATAAAGACCATCACAAATATATATCATGCATTTGTTGAGTAGTTGCAAACATTAATTGTAAAAAAACAAATTTTGAACTTATCAGAGTAAAAACTTACATCCCATCACTTCTTTGATTGAAAAAAAAGAAGTATTTTTCTTCCAAAATTTCTGTTAGGTAAAAAGAAAGTTGTTGACACCAGATGTTTACATCAAATGAATAATTAATTAATACATGCTTGCAGTTTGCATACGTATTTATCAGTCAATCATGATTAATTCTTATATGTCTGTACTTAATTTAATCACATAATTAACTATGACAAGTTCATGTAATTTGGTGTAAACTACATTAACAATGCCAAAACTATCCTATGAAAATATGATCCCTTAGTTTGAGCAGGTTAACAATTAAATTGCTCATTTATTAATTAACTTATTTTGATTCTATTCTTTCTTTAGGGGGTAGTTTTATATTTTCAAACGTATTTTTGATATTCTAAAATCATACATCAATTTAAACGTATTTTTGATATTCTAAAATCATACGTCAAATTGACACTCATTTCTTATGAAAAGCAAACTAGGGAAAACATATTTGTAACTAAAAATCAAGAAGAGAATTTTTATTTACAAAATATTATTCAAAGACTTAAAAAAAATCTAACTTCCAACCAAAACAACATGCCTATACATCAGCTATATCAAACTCTAAGAATAAAGAAATTTATAAGAAGCGTTTCTCGCTATAGCGGAATGGATCTCAAGAACTAAAGATTAAAAAGATCGTGGAAGCGTTTCCCAACTTAATCGAGGAATGAAGAAACTCATTGGAATCATTTCCTAATATAGAGGAGATGGTGTCAAGCTCTAAGAATGAAGGAACTTGTAGGAAGTACCTTCCATTATAATGGATCGGTTTCAAGCTCTAAGAATGAGGAAACAAAAACTTATCAAGAAGCGCTTTCCCACTTGGTGAACCCGGCATAAGGTGAATTCATTAGAAAATCCTTCCCACTATACTAAACCTTACGCAAGATGAAGTCAGATTAATTCAACTGTGAAACCTTGTTATGAGTCCTCCACCTCTCCCCATTCAAGGTCATCATTGTACCATGAAACTACAAATATTCTTCATCCCAAATTTCAATTCCTCCCATTGAAGATAAGATCTGAGGAGGAAACAAGAACTCATAGAAAGCATTTTCCAAGGTGAACTCATCAAAAACTCCATCCCACTATACCAAATCTTACGTAAGATGAATTTAGATTAATCGAACCAGTAAATTTCGTTACAAGTCCTCCAACTTCCCCATCAAGACTCATCATCATACCATGAAACTACAATATATCCTTCATCCCAAATCTCAATTTTTCCCACTGAGAATCCTCGAATTCCAATCCTCCATTAACAACCTTAACCTCAACCAACAACAACTCCATTGCCACCTCCAAAATTTCCACCATTAAAACAACTCTCCCTTTAACAAACCCAATTTCCCTTCCCTTCCCTCTTTCAACTCTGTACCCTCCCTCTTCCCCAATTCTCATCACCTTCTCTTCAACCTCCTCAATTCGAGCATTCATCGTGAACTTCATCTCTTTCTTGCTCAAATTTCCCTCGAACAACCCCGATAAATCCAACCCAGATGACATTGAAATTATTTCAAATGCATTAATCCCGCTCAAATTTGTACGATCTTTTTCGAACACACATTCGCCCAATTTTTGCTGTTGATTCGATTTCTTGAACCATGAAAGCTTCATTAGTTCCTCAATACTTAATCGAGTCTTCGGATTCGGATCAAGCAACTTGCTTATTATGCTCCGAGCTGATTTCGAAACCCAATTAGGGAACCGAAATTCGCGACGATGTATTGCACGGTACATGTTTGATAAATTGCCTGAATCAAATGGAAAGTATCCACAGAGAAATGCAAATAGAATTACCCCACAAGACCACGAATCCGCCTTTTGGCCATCGTATCCCTTCCTGTATGCCACCTCTGGAGCTGTATAACCTGGTGTACCGCAAGCTGTATGAAGGAGGCCGTTTTTCAGCTGTTCTGGCAAGGCGGAGAGCCCGAAATCGGAAATTTTGAGGTGGTTGTTTTGATCTAGAAGAATGTTTTGAGGTTTGATGTCGCGGTGAGTGACGCCATTTTGATGGCAATAATGGAGAGCGGAGACTAATTGGTGGAAGTAAAAACGAGCTGTGGAATCAGAGAACCGTCCATGACGGATAAGCTTGGCATGGAGATCGCCTCCTGAGGCGATCTCCATGACAAGGTAGATTTTGGATTTAGTAGCCATTACTTCATTGAGTTTGATTATGTTGGGATGGTTAAGACGGGACATAGTGGAGATTTCACGTAAGATACGTGGCTCCATTGAGGCATCAGAGCCAATGGTGGATTTTTTGTCGATAACTTTGATGGCGATATTCGTGTTATCGTCTAAACAAAGGCCGTGGTAGACTTTAGCAAAGCTACCCCGGCCTAAAAGACGAACAAGTTGGTACTTGCCGAGAATGATGGATCCAGTTCGGGTTCCACTTCCGTCAGTGCTGGTGGTTCGTCTGATTCTCATGGCGGAGGAGGGTGGTTGGATGCATTTCGCCTCCATGGCGATGGAGGAGGAAGGAAGAAAAGGGTGGTTATATAGAAGGAGATGAACACTTTGAGTGATGAGAGCCTTGGCTAGACCTCAGCTGTTTTAGTTTGCAAATTGGTCATTACATAAAATGAAAATTTTCTATGTATTAATAAAATAACTCCAGCTTATTTATGAAAACTTGTGAATTGTTTCATAGCCTACCATATTGTGTTGTAGTTTAGTATTCGGATAAATATGATGATGATCGACATTTATTTCCTATATTTATAATATCATGCATCAATAATATAAAAAATAAACCTATAGTAATATTATATGCAAAAACATAATAGGGTGACGTTCTTATAGAAAAAGGAAAATTATAATATTTTGTCTCATTTTATATGACATTATTTTTTTTTAATATATTTTAAAAAAAATGTTACTTTATTATAAATAAAAGATAATTTAACTTTAAAATTCTTTTTTATGTTTAATAAAATAAATTTCAATTACTCAAATATCTAAGAATTATTTTAGACCATAAATTTCTATGGTCTTTCTTTTTTTCTTAAAGTCGTGTCAAGTCAAAGTGTGACACATAAAATGAAACAAAGAGAGTACTAACTAATAATAAGATGAGAAGAAAAAAGTATCAAGACAGTCACAAAATCGATCGTTAAATATAATGGAACAATTCATTATTACAAACCGATTTGATGATATGATACGATAAAATAATATATTCAATGTAATTACATAAATAGAATCGTTTAAAAAAATAGAATATACACAGATTTTATTTTATCTTTACGAAATAAATAGAATTTTTCGATAGACTCCTAGAATAATAAAACAACCATATCATTAATAAATTATATTATAAGCTTTTAATTCATAGTGGAACAACTTGTCATTTCTTACTGAAAAGACTAACTATTTCTTAGTGGTAATTAGAGCACATGATGTTTTAATATTCAATTATCCTTTGATTACTTTAACTTAAAAATCTCATCTATATCTTCTTACTAGATCTCCGGATATAAATCTTCTCCACTTCCATATAAATAATTAATCATCAA
>JAABOM020000075.1:160570-182194 GCA_011800125.2 Solanum clarkiae | reverse complement strand
GGGGGTGGGATGGGGAGGGGGGACTTTCAATGGGCTATGCACCTTGAGCTTCATGGTCCATTCTAGTTACATTGGCATCTATGCCACACCCTTTGGTGTTGTAATGTCATAAAAAGAAATACAGATATAATATTTTGGTCCAAATATTTATTTTTATATTCATGGTATTGTTTTTTGGGTAATGTAAGTAAAATACTATGTAGACAAAAATATACAAAGAATTGTAAACATCTATAACATATATGTTGAAAATTTGAAGTTCCTAATGAAATGTTATTCACCTTTTACCCTTTAAAGTAGATTCAAATTAGAGAAAACAGTCGTTTTATTATCTCCTTAATAGTAAGGACTTTGAGATCAACTAAGATTTTGGTTATTAAATTTTTCCTTATTTGAATATGTAGGATGTCCAAATATTTAGGACTTCTCTTTAAAGGTTTATTTGTATACATTTTTTAGTATTGTAAAAGAACTTGAAAATTATAATCCATTTTGAAGAAAGAATTTTATGGGCCGAAGAACACAACTCGACATACCAGTCCATTGAAGGACTAGTCCATTCAACCCAAGTTTAGTCCCATACCAAATATGTGGTGATTGTAGAATACTAACATACATTTTTGGAGACTAGTCCACTGAATACAAATATGTATACGAAATTGCTAAAGTGAAGTCGTTGTACAACTAATACTTCAAGCTCAAATAGAGCATAACAATTACAGATTGGATTTACATTTTTATTCTCTATGTGTATCTATCTAAAAGCATGAAGGCCCTTCGTGAAATGTCGTTCCTTTACCTCTTAAAGTTGATCCCACACTAGACAAAAAAATCATTTAGTTATTTTCCTAATGTTCAAAATCTTGTTTATTAAAGCTTCCCTTATTTGAACTGGTAGGAAATCCTAAAATTTTGGTTATAAAAACTTCCCCATGTTAACTAGGTAGTAAATCCTAAAATTTATACTTTCTATTGTTAGATTAAAAAGGAGTTGGCGTTCCCTCAATAGTAGAGATAATGGACCTAACAGACAAAAAGGAGATCGTTGTTGTAGCTCAACGATAAATGCTCTGTTAGAAGCGTTTTGTTAATCTGATTAAAAGGTGCTTCTTTATTCTTGACACTATAAGAGTGGTTACGGATATAATGTACTATGTCCAGTACCAGTGAAGGATGCACTGTTTAGTTGGGCCTTTAAAGGACAAAATCTCTACTTCCTACTAAAAGACCAAATGTTAAAAAAGGTATTTGTCTGTCCTTCAAAAAAAAATAAAGTATTTAATTTGTTGCAAGTACGTGAAATTCCCTTCGGGGGTACTGGCTATTTATTCCATTCCTCTTTCACTACTTTTCTAGCAAGAATTTTCTTTGTAGGTTAGATGTTTAGGTTATAAATTTCTTTTTTCAAATACTTGAAAACTATTGGATACGACCAAAAGTTAATTTCCCGAGCGACGAGGGATCCACCAAGGGGATACAACTTCAACTCTTTCAGCCCCAATATGACATTGTCATCCTTTACTCACACCCTCCACTATGATATTTCAAATCCCTAAGCTTCACACTACACTATACTTTGACACAAGAGAAGAGGACCAGGCACTCTGCATCTTCGGGATAGGAGTAAATATTATCATTCCTGAAAAGACTACTCCAGGGTACATCTTCAGTCATAAGTAACACAATCCATCTCGGTGCACAAAGCGTCCCAGTATTCAAGCACATACGGGCAAAGCCGCACCTCAAGCTCAAAGAATTTAATAATTCAGCTCAAAACTACAATGGTAATGCAAATTGCAGTACAAAAACTCAAAATTACATAATAATACATCAATTTCATTCATGAATTTAATAATTCCGCTCAAAATTACAATGGTAATGCAAATCGCAGTACAAAAAACACAAAATTACATTTGTAAGACCACATCAATTTCATTCATAAATACATATAAGATTATCCACATAGCACTAAAAACCTTCATCATTTAAATCTATCAATTTAAGGACGAACGCTTTCAAAATTCAGTATGATACACAATTACACATACGATAAGGTGCTAACTGACCAGGAAATGCATAGTGAACATGAAGGGAAGGTCCGAGAAGCGTTGTCGGAGCTACCGAGTCGGCAGCACTGGATGCGGTTGCTGCTGCAGCTGCGGCCGCAGCAGAGGCAGCGGCGGAGTTGCTGTTTACGCTACCTAGCGGACGTCCTCTCTTCGCTGCCGGAGCGGCTGAGCCACCGCCAGCTACGCCACCGCTTTGCCGCTTCTGCATCGTTTCCCGCTTATTTCTCCTTTCTGCTATGCACAAAAACCACTGTGACGAATTAGAGGGGTGTGAGAGAATAAATGTTGAAACTACGGGTCGGGTTTTCATATAAGTCCAATATTGAGCCCATTGGTTTTCGAGTAAAAAACGAAAAATAGCCTCTTGGTTTTACGTTTATTCCTGAATCTTTATACAACAATAACATTATCCCAATGTCTCAAAGGCTTCAATCCATTACGGGGTAAGGGGGTCGGATGTACGCAGCCTGACCCCTATGTTTAAAAATATAGCGTAACTGTTTCCGGATGACCCATGATGAGCGTCGAAAGCTACATTGACTAACTGCTACTTCACAATTAAAAGAAGTGAAGACAATTTAAAGTGTCATTTTGCTTTATTTCATCATACCCCAAAGCCAAAAAATAGTGAATCTTTGGCTTCATCTGATTTTTTTTTATATAAAACCTTAATAGTCTCTTATATTTGCAACATTGAAACACTTTTAATCCTTCCATAAATTTGTACTTATTTTTAACATTAATTTTATTCGAATTTTTATATTTGAAATGTTCAGGTCATCTTTTTATATATTTAATAGAAATAATAATTTCATGTGAAAGAAGATGACAAGAACATCTTATTATATCAAGTAAAAATATTATTACAATTAAACTAATAACATCTTGATATACGATGCAGAAAGAAAAGATAATTTTGTATTATTGCAAGTGAAATTGACATGATGAACCTTTCAATTTTAACGGCAATAACATTTTTACTATACTAGACAAAGTGTTTATCTTCTCCGCTTTCTTTCGTATGAAGTTATTATTTCTACTAAATATTAAACAATGATTAAACATTTTATACATAAAATTGTGGACAAAAGTAATATTTAAAAAAGATAAAAGTTGAGGAAGACTAAAAGTTTTACCAGTATAGCAAACATGAGGAATTAATAGCGTTCTATGTAAAAGTTTAATCATGATATGAATCTTTTTTTCCCCATCCATCAAAAAAAAATATTTTCTATCAATAAATTTTTCGTATCAAGAGGTAAAATCAAGATCTCTAGTTAAGAAGATAATAATCTCATATATGATACCACATCATATGATGGTGAATATGAAATTTCAATTAGAAAATTCAAAAATCTAAAACATAAACTATTTTTTTATAGATAAGGTAAAAAAAGAACTAATAAATATCATAAAATTGCTTATTTTGCCTTTTAAATAAATTTATCTTTAGCATTCGAATTTACATCTATTAGTATAATATAAAAATACAAATTGTATGT
This sequence comes from Solanum clarkiae, assembly GCA_011800125.2. Lineage (NCBI taxonomy): Eukaryota > Viridiplantae > Streptophyta > Magnoliopsida > Solanales > Solanaceae > Solanum > Solanum clarkiae. Next base: position 178,623 of record JAABOM020000075.1, on the reverse strand, counting down.
CTCGTAAAACAAATTATTTAGAATGAGGCCAACATAAAATAGCCCAAAAATGTAAGGGAAAAGTACACAAAATAAATCTAATTTGAAATTATTTACATTTAATAGACTCAATATAAACTATTTATCCTTAATAGACTCATTATACAAACTATTTACCTTTCTACACACTTACCCCTTTTTATTTCTCGGTGTGACATCAGAATGAATAATATGAAATGTACTTTGAAGATATATGTATACTATAGCGGTATCATATAAAATGAGGTCAGTCCTTTGTGATACTCTGGCGGTAATTGATACTCAATTGGTATATAGGATTTTTTAAAAAGAAATAAATACAAAAATTATTAAACTCTAAATTAGTAGAAAATATATTCATTATATATATATTTTATCGGTATATTTATATCATATCGGTATCATATAAGATTTAGCTTAATTTTCTATGATACTCTATTGGTATATGTATACCTTATTAGTATATCATACGAGCAAATGCTGACGTCAGTATAACGTCAGTGTACGAATTTTAATATTAAAGGATCAAAATTTTAATAATATAAAAAAATAAAATATAAAATAATATATAAATATAAATAATTTGATTTAAAAAGATATAAACTTAGTTTTTTCAAAATGTAAATGACCCAATGGACATACCGTTGAAAAGCAATATTATGGTCTCCATTATTCATACCGAAAACAGCCACTTTGGGCTTGTTTGAGTTTCTGACTTGTCTCCAAGCCCGTTATTTATACCAAAAATAGCCACTTTTTGGTTTATTTGAGTTTCTAATTGTCTTTAAGCCCATTATTTAACTCTATTTATTTTATATTTTTATTTTTTATTTGATGTTCAATATTTGTATTGAAATTTGATTATTTTGAATTTGTGCTATATAAAGTTTCATTATTTAGGGAGAAGTACCCTCTATCAAGAATTTTTCCATATCAGAACTCGAACACGAAATTCTAATTAAAGGGGGAACAACCTTATCTATTGTACCACATCTTTTCATGGCCGTCCAAAGTTCTCAATTTTTTTGTTATACTTACTTAAAAATTTACAAATTAACGATAACTTCTCTTATTATCTTATGTAAATTGCTTTATTCTAGTAATATTTTATAATATATAGTAATTAAGATGTTCATTAAATTTGGGAAAACAAAACTATAAAACAATCTTTTTAGATAAAAAGTAGAGAATTTAGCTAGATTATGAGCAAACACATTTTATATTTGAGAAATATATATAATCTTGATTTCTTTAGAAAACTTTATCTACCGTCTTATTTTCTCGCAAGTGATACATATTTCTTAAGATATTATAATAGCATTTTCAATTTGATTTCTTATTTCACAAAAGTTTCCATCCTCTAAATCAGGGATAATTTGATTATTATCTTGATTCTAAAATTGATATTAAAGTTAGGAGTAGAATTTGACCAATTTATTATACTAAAAAAGGTAACCATCTGGAATTGCTTTTACGGAAGGCTTGTCACTTTTAATTGCAACAAACATCGTATAATTTTATCTACTAAGATTAAAATAAATAAGAAAAAAAATCTTGTATCATGTTCTTGATAAAAATACTAATTAATTTATTTTCATCTATTATTACATTGATGAATATAACTATCTGATATATACTGCTAATCTAAGTGACAAAATATAAAATTAATTGAGACACACAAGCACATTCAAATTGCCATAATAATAATTATTAGATAAAAAAGAAGTTATCTAGACTAAAATTGTGTTTGAAATATCGAAGTTACAATTCTAAAATATTTCGATTTCAGACCAAACAATCCACGTGAAAAATAATTTTGAGAAGTCACACTTTGATTGCCACGGTGGCATCAACAGCATAAAATAATTGTCTAGTCTCATCTCCTTCTTCCTTTTTATCCTTTCTGAATATTTTACAAAATAATTCCAATTTCTTTATCAAAAAGGCAATTTCTCAGATCAAAATTCCAATTATTCGATCATCGATCGGATTATTGATCTTCGATTTACTTCGTTTGATCGACGATTTGATCAAAATCTCAAAGTTCAATCAATCAGCCTTGATTGATTTTTTTGTTGTTTGTTTTTTGGATCAGATCTGTAGAAGTTATGGGAGGTTTTATATCGAGATTCTGGTTCATGATGTTTCCGGCGAAAGAGTATAAGATCATTGTTGTTGGATTGGATAATGCTGGAAAAACGACGACGCTTTACAAGTTGCATCTGGGAGAGGTGGTTACTACTAACCCTACTGTTGGTAGTAATGTTGAGGAGCTTGTTTATAAGAACATACGATTTGAGGTGAGCAAACACTGTATCTCAATCTCCCAGTGCTATATATGTATTTTTTTGAGCTGTTACTATTTGATTATTCAATCATTTTGCATCAAGTTTATCTGTGATTTTTGAGTATCTGAGGGTGTGGCCTAGTGGTTTGAAGTGGGTTAACAACTATGAGGTCTCGGATTTAAATTCCATCAGATACAAAAATTTACTAGGTGATTTTTTCCTTTTTGTCTTAACATTGGCGGATAGACACAGTTACTTGCTACTTCTTGTTGGTGGGAGGTTGTAGGTGTCATATGGAATTAGGTTTATGTGTGAAATTGTAGTATAAAATTGTTCCTTAGTGGATAGAGTTGCATGCTACATATTGCTACCTGTTGTTGGTGGAGGTGACAGGTATTCTGTGTAATTAATTGAGGTGTGCATTATCAAAAAAAGAAAAAAATGTTTATGCGTGAAATTGTAGTATAACGTTGTTCTGTTCATAAAGAAGAGTTGATTTTTTATAAGGGTAGTTTCTGGGTCAGCTTGCTCCAAATTCCCCATAGAGGCCTGTCTCGAACTCATTATAGCGTATGAATAAGCAATTATCGCGCTTGAGGAAGCTATTTTAGTTTGGTAATGATTCAACCTTGATTATAGCGCTGGATATCTGTTAATCATGGACCAATGGGAAGAAATTGCTTTAGCTTCTTCACATGTTGGCCGGGCTCCCATGGGATTCAATTCCAACTACATCGAATTGCATGAGACCACACACTTGGATGCTCGAAAAAAGAAATGATTTTTGTTGAATAGGTATGTTGCAGAAATGAACTGGTTTAATCCGCATATATGAATGGTAACTGCAATTTGTGGAGATTTAGTTGGTATCTTCATTAAGTTTGACTTGTTTAACTTGGAATATGTGTTCAAAAGTGGGCTGATAGACATTTGCTAACATGCTATGGAGAAGGTTCTGGTTGCTAACGGGAAGAGCTCAGTTTGTTCATGATAGTGATTAGCACTCATGTGATGGATTTATCCGTTTCTCTGGGAATGGTGGTTAGTGTGAGATGTTATTACTATTACAGAAATTCTCCCATAGTTTGGGAGTATGAGAACATGACCTTTACATTGAAAATAACCTTGATACTGACCACATATTTCCTTTATAGTTTATAGAATAAGCTAGCAGCAGTTAATGCGTATTCCAATCTGGAATCATTTAAGAAATTGTCCTTTATGATGTCCCAAGGTCTGTTTGGACAAACTCATATTCAGCTGGCTGTGTTAACCTTGTCGGGTTAAATGGTATTTCTTTTTCTTTTTTTAATTTGAACCATTTCTGGTATTTCAAATTATAGTTTGAGTGACAGATGTGATTCTGTACAAGTCCGCCTACAATTTTCTTTTTTTGAAGATCGTGTATTGATATCTGCTATCCTTTATTTGTTGATTGTGTACATGATGGTTTTCCACGGGCTTGTGCACTTGGCGCCGGAAAGTTTTATGAGAAATGCAAGTCAAGAGGCACCTATCCTTCCCTTTATCCCCTTACTAATTTCAATATCTCTTGATCTGATTAAGTGATGGACAGGACAGATGTCAGTAATATGGGGATTCACCAACTTAAAATTTAGTAGTTGGGGATTAGAAAATTTATAGCGGATGTTGGCTGAAATTGTGAGGAAATGTATTACATGTTAAAGTCTAACTGATGGATGAAGTATTGGGTCAAACTTTTTAGAATCTAGGTGGAGGAGGGAGAAGCAGCAGGGGTAGAGGAAGGGTGAGGAAGGCAATAGATTGTCCAGCTCAAACTCAAAAGGGTTAACCTTAACAGAGAGGATCATTTTGACAGGACTAGATCAACTTGCGGTGTTGTTGAATCTACAAATACTTTCTAATGATGAAAGGGATTACACTTTCTCATATTTTACTGATGTGATGGGGGAGAAAGCCGCATGTAGTATGTCTAAGAAAATATAGAATTCCACAAGAAACACATGATTGTGAAGAGCATCCAATCATCTAGGCTGGTTGGAATATTTTAAATGCTCCAAGAAGGTAGAAAATAAGAAAAGTTATACCTAAATGTAAAGTGTTTTGTTATGTCAAAGTAATTTTTCATGTTTTATTCGCAGATAATTTTTTTCTGGTGTTTGATTTGTGATTGGAAAATAACTTTTGGCAAGTCCAAATCTCCTGGGGGAATGATTTGGTCGATCCAAAATAAAAGATAGTGGTATTGCTAGCAACAACATAATGGAGGTAGTCATTCAATATAGATTGATAAAGGTCTGTACTAAAGATTAGTAATAGTATTGGCAAATCATAGTTTTTTGATGGAACTTTTTTTATAAGTGAAGATCAATTATAATATTTAGAGGTAGTTGGAGCAAGGAATATGAACTTAAGAAATAAAGATGGAACAAAGAAAAATGACTTACACCCTAAGTGAGCAAAGTTATTTTGCCCCTCCTAATACCAGAAAAAGGCTTCCTCATAAAATGACTTTTGTCTTACCAAGAGCACCCTAAATACTCTATTTCTCTTTGTCCATATCATCTACATGAGCATCAAATTAGTAGCTTCTCATGCTCTCCTTCAGGCCTTCTACTTCCTCCTTAATTTCCAATCTAGCAGCATCTGTCTGAGATTTGTGGCATCACCATTCAGTTCCAAACATGTTCCACACAATAGACTATGACCTGTATGTAATCATGTAATGCAGCACCAGTTAACATCCGGGCTAATTGGATGTCAATCTACAGAGTAGAATTTTGGGTGCACCATCCGTTAACTCCACTTATTTCATCCCTTGGGCAAGTTTGAAGAACCGTCTATTAAAATTCTTAGTTTTGGTTATTCATAATTGAATGTTCTTTGATGAGTGATTGAGTGGTCCTTCAAGTCCCATGTCTTGTTATTCAATTATTTTGCTGTCTGATGCACATGAAATATTAAACAGACGAGGAAGATTTCTAATGTGCAACTTTATATTCACGATGACAACTTGTGCAATCATCTTAAGTGCTGTTCTTTTTCCTCATGATGGTGTCCTCCCAAAGCCATTGACACCTTGACAGTGTGGTTTTACATGATTTGATTCTTCTTCTTGCTCTCATTCTTCTCATTCTCCATGACAGTCTTTATTTTTCTTTCCCAACCATGTGTGGAGGTTCATTCAATAGCATTTGCTGTTGCTCTTGTATCTATTAGTAAAACTTCAAAAGGGTTAATTTTGTTGATCCATGTCTCTAAATGGGGAGACATTCATCTGCTTAAACAGTTAAAGGATCTAATTGTGATAAAGGGTCCCTAATAAAGAAGAATATTTTACTTTGTAAGAGCAGTTAAGGCTGTAAAGGTAGCCTGAAGTACCGGAATTTCTGACTGTCTCTGAATGAACTAATTCTGATGATTTCTAAATTTGTGAAAATAAAACTGTCCACCAACCCAGTGAAAGTTACTTTTCCTTCAAAAATGACTACTGCTACTATTTTCTGAGTCACCCCAGAACCAACAATCTTTTTTTTTATGACCAAATTTCTTCTTTTGCCCTAATTGAATATCTTATTTAATTTGACTTGATGATTACAAGTAAAGAGGAGTTGTGAAAGATGTCCTATTTGTATGTCTCGACATTATCAGCTATTAATGGGAGCGCCTCTGGCAACTCTTGAAGGATGCTAAGTCTGTAATCATGTTGGATTTATAGCTTTGGATTTCAATGGAACTTATTGTCTTGTTGCTCAGAACTAGTGACGCTAGAGCTGAGAAAATACTTCTGCTGAACCTACCCGATTAAAAAAAAGGTGCTGCTGCTGAGCTAATATGAAGGAGGTTTGTTTACTTGACATTCTGATGCATTTTGGTATGCATGACATGCTTTTGCTTCTATCTGACACTTTAGGCAGGTTTATATCTAGTGCACTAGGGTTTATATTTTGGGGGTGGGGTGGTGGTGTTACATTGAGTAGTTTGAAATTGTGGTCCAGTCTGATCGAATTGTGTGCTTTACACCAAGCAGACAATAAGGAGTATTTTCTCTTTTATGTCACTGCTGAGAAATAATTGTCCTTGGGTGCTGTATACTTTCTTCCTCATGAAGCCAGGAGTCTTTTACATTGCTTGAAGCATCTAACGGTTATGAAAACACTCTTGTTACAAAGGAAAGAGAACTTGCGATACGATTCAAGTTCTTCCCCTTGATTGTCTTTTCTTCCTGTCAACTAGCTCAAGAACGTTTGGGCACTTTTCGCTTATTTCCTTGTTTCTGCACTCGAATGTGTACTACTATTATAAGTTACCATTATCCTCCCACTTTTCCCTTGTGTTTTCGCCATTGACAAAGGACTGCAAGTTAATATACATGTTGTTTTGCCTTCTGTATCTGGAGAAATAGATGAGGACAGTTCTGTTCATCTTATTCCTTTCTATTTTATGCCATTTCATCAGGTCTGGGATCTTGGTGGGCAAGAAAGACTGAGGACATCATGGGCAACTTACTATCGTGGAACTCATGCTGTCATCGTGGTTATCGATAGCAGTGATAGAGCCCGGATTTCCATTATGAAAGACGAGCTGTTCAGGTTGCTCCCACACGAGGATCTCCAAAATGCAGTCGTACTAGTCTTTGCGAACAAACAGGATCTTAAAGATGCCATGACCCCTGCAGAGATAACCGATGCACTTTCCCTTCATAGCATCAAGAACCACGATTGGCATATTCAAGCCTGCAGTGCCCTGACTGGTGACGGTTTATATGATGGTTTAGGATGGATTGCGCAGAAAGTTCCTGCCAAAACACAAACCTAGGCGTCGTTAGACAAAGGGAGTATGTTCTTTTTCTGTATTCACATTCACAGGACTAATATGAAACTCCACGCCCTTGCTGTAAGTTTTTGTGTATTTCATACTATCATGTGCATTTCCTTGAAGAGCTACTGGTTTTGGTACATCTAAACCTTTTCTAATAGCTGTGACAATTGACTACTGTGACAATTGACTAATGCAAGGATAAAAGGATACACGATTTGAATATTCTGAATGTCAAAGTTTATATCATATGGTAATATAGTTTTGCAAAATATAACATCAATAAACCAATGTAATTTCACAATACTTGTCAGCATCAAAGAAGGTCGAGTATATACAGTTTGAAAAATCGTACATTTACATTTAGCTTCATATTAAAGTACATACATACACATGTATGTCGAATTTCTACTTTAAAACTACACATACAGTACAACACAACAACATATCCAACAGAATTTTACAACTGAAATTGAACAAGGTAGAATATTCACGGACTTTACCATCACCCCACAAAGGTGAAAAAATTATTTCCGAGGAATCCTAATTTCAAAAATCCATAAAAATACATATATAGTACGAATTTTGTATTCATACAATTAAGAACAAGGCCCTTGATTGATAACGTGTTCGATAAAGTGGTGATTCAACATTATTATTGCCACGTGGCTTCAAGTGTTCCCCTATGCATACGTGTCGTCTTCTCATGATATTAAATAAATACTCCTCCATGTAAAAGTATACTCCAAAGTTCTATTTTAATTTCTTCACTTTCAATCTTCTAAAACCCCTCTTCTCCAAAAGAAGAAATGTCTAGTACTGTAATGGCCATTTCACAGAGTATTTTCAAGAAGACAATTCCATTATATCGCTCAACTTCAACAACGCCATTAATGGCTAAAACTGTAAGAACCAACGGCCCAAATTTCATTTCACTTTCAGCCCGTATGAATGGCTTAGAACCTGTAGAGATACCACCGGAAAAGCCTGGCAAGGAACCACCGTTATCACCTCCAGGCCCAGGCCCAGAGATTCCATTACAGCCTAATCATGATCCAGGGGGCCCAGACATGCCTGGGCCGCCGCCGGAGATTGTCCCGCCCAGTGGGCCGGATGTTGTTCCGCCAACCGAGCCAGAGATTCTCCCGCCCGGTGAGCCGGATGTTGTACCTCCGACACCGCCAGAGATAGTTCCACCCATTGGGCCGGATGTTGTACCTCCAAAGGGGCCCGAACCTGGACCCGAACCGTGGCCGGTTCCACCACCTATCATCTTTTAATACATGTCACATCTTTTATTAGTTTTACTAAGAATTTGTAAATAAAAATATGTCAGAAATCAGAGTTGCATGGCTGCCAAGTTTCCATATCCAGTGCCACGTGTCTGTCTTAGTGCACTTACAGTAAAAAATTTTAAATTCGCGTTTCAAAGTTTCTCATCTCTGTGTAGTTATCTCACATTAATTTCCTCAATACTCAAAGAACAAATAAAAGATACTGCCAACAAATTGGATCAAGTTCTACTCCTTAATGAAAAGAAACAATACTATTCCTGCTACAGCCAACACAAAATCCTGTTCATCATTTGTTCAAACTTTGAATATTTCAAGAAAAATAAGTCCTGGGTTAAGTTGCACAATTTCTTTACTACTTCGTATGCATCTGTCGATATTTTTGAAAAATCTGCACCTCAAATGCCTGGCCAACATGAGTATCTTCCATCTGATTTCCCTACCACCACCGCAACACCGCCGGATACCTCCACCGATGCGCCCCCGGCGGTGGAGGATTCACCTTTCGTGCCAGATTTCGATGATATTCGAAATTTTTGTTTTTTAAATCTGATATTTGAAATTTAAATTTTTTATTTTCATTTAGAGGTTTATTTGTTCATGTACTTGAAAATGTACATTATAATAAGGGTACAGTTGAACTAAATAGTTTTTTCAATATTAAATTGGAGGGAAAAGTTCCATAAAAAGTACGTGTAACCAAAGCATAAGATATAATGACTTTAGAAAAAATGTATAATTATTTTATTCTATATTTGATCAGGTGATTTTTGGACATTTTACTTTATCATTTATATCATAAAAATGAAATAAATTAGTGAAATAGTTTATTTCAAAATAATTATTTTCAATTAAACTTATCGTCATTATTCCAATTTGTAACCTTCTATCAAGAAGGGATTTATCTTTTTTCCAAATGAAATTGTAAGATATCAAATTAATCATCATTTTAAAATTTATTTATCTATAAAATTTCATGGAATTATTTTATCTTTTTTTATTTCGTTGAACTTTTAATATCTCACAAATTATATTGCGATGGACAAAATGCATGGTGGTTTCCTAGTTAGGCTTATTTGCTGCAAAATGATGGCTCTTCATCAGGCCTCTAAGTTGCTTCCAACATATAAAATACTAACCATCCTTATATGCCATTTTGTCCTGCGTCTCGATTAATTTTATATATATTTATTATTTTTCATCGATACATAGATAAGATAATTTATATTGTCTCCGATATATGAAATCAACTTCTCTGCATACACATTACCCTCTTTAGACTCTGGTTGTACAATTGCATTGGTTATATAGATTATTGTGAATAATAGATGTTGAATCCTGTCTTTGTATGTTTACTGCTTTATATTTTAAACGGTCAATTTCGATTTCCTCACCGAACGTGAGGGCTATACCTTCTAAGAATTTGTACTTTTTTCCTAATGGTTTTCACCTTTCTTTCTCTATGCAGAGACTGAGAACTTGTGGACAACATGAAGATCAAAGTTTTACTTGCAGCATTACTTATTTGGAATTTATGTATCTGTCTTTGGCTTCAATGGATTTGTTAATAATACGATAAGGATCGGATTAAAGAGGAGAAATTTGGATTTTTATAGCATGAAGGCTGCAAGAATTTATGCTAAACATCATCATATGGATCTTGGTGCTCTTAAAGATGAATTAGTTTATGTGAAGAACTATATGGACGTCCAGTATTTCGCGGATATTGGTAGCGTTTTGCTGTTGTTTTTGATACTGGCAGTTCCAACCTCTGGGTCCCGTCCTCGAAATGCATTTTCTCTGTAACTTTGTTGTGAAATTGTGCACGTCGTTGTAGTTTCCTCAAAAAAAATTAAAGTGTGTGACTATCTCAGCTAAAAGGTTAAGCTACTAGAGAGAGCATACCATGGTGTGTGATCATCTCAACTAAAAACTTAAGTTATTAGTGAATAGCGAGAGACTAGAGTTTTATTTACCGAATTATGTTTTCAGTTCCTAGTACATTTTTTTTGGATGCAGATTATCAGTGGCTGGACAGTGGGTGCTGATTTTTTTTAAGGAAGAAAATATGTGTTGCCAATGGCAGTTCCCTTGAACTTTATGAATGGACAGAGAACCATAATACCCACAGAACTTTTTGTTCAATGGGTGCTTAACCTTATATTTATATCATTTTTACAGATTTTCTATATAAATACACAGATTTTTTTGGGATCACTGGGTGCTCGAGCACCCACGATCCTACACGTAGATCCGCTCCTGATCTTTATGCATTACATAGGTTCAGTTGAATCTTTTGGCTTTCTACTGTAGGCAAACATTGCAAAATTCCTTTCGGAACTAGATCAGTGGGCGGATTGTTCAGCCAAGACAACGTTAAAGTTGGGAGTTCTGTCATAAATCAACAGGTGCCAATCTTAATTCTTTGTAGCTTGACGTTGTACAGATGTTTTTAACGTTAAATGTTCAAACAAAAATGTATCAGGTTTTCACCGAGGTAACACGGGAAGGATTTTTCACGTTCTTGAATGCACGGTATGATGGGGGTACTAGGACTAGGATTTCAGGATCTTGCTGCAGGACAAGTAACGCCAGTATGATAAATATCTCTATTTTATTCATAGATTAGTAGTATTACTTACTTTTTCGACAATTTTCTACTCCTTGTATGGCTGAAGCCAGTTGCATCTCCGTCTCTAACTGATAGCTGAACCTTCGATTCAATTTGTTTATCTTACTTTCCTGTTAAGTCTATTTAAAAAAGATCTCTTTCCTGTTTTGGCAACTTTCACGACAATGGCAGGTATAATATGTTGCTTCAACGTGTCGTTACTCAGCCAATATTCTCAGTCTGGCTGAATCGAGATCCTAAATCTAGCCTCAGGGGTGAAATTCTCTTCGGATGTGTAGATAGTACTCATTTCAGTGGTCAGCATACTTATGTCCCAGTTGCTCAAAATGGTTACTGGGAGGTAACTAATTATACAAAGTACGAGTATTTTATGCATGTTGTTTCATATTTTTCTTCATATTGTGTCGAGTTTGTTACATTTGCAGATTGAAATAGGCGATCTTTTTTATCGGAAACAATTCAACAGGTATTATATTCACAAACTTATGTTGATGCATGTGACCATTTCAGCTAAAAGCTTACATAACTTCTGCTATTTCTCGTCACAGGTTTTTGCAGAGGTGGTTGTTCAGCAATTGTGGATACTGGAACATCTTTTCTTGCTGGTCCGACTGTATGTGTTTTGACAATTGCTCATTTTTCTTAAATCTTATTCGCGATGTTTTCATTTTTTTTCACATCTGTCTATGTAATTACTCGATTTCAGACTATTTTGACTCAAAACAATCATCCCATTGGAGCAGAAGGATTTGTTAGTATGGAATGTAAAACCGTTTTCTTGAATTACGGGAATCTGATTTGGGAAAACTTAGTCTCAGGCGTAAGTTCTTTTTCTACTTCTCATTGTTCATGCCCTTCCGCAGATTCTAAACAGGTCTTTTCCTGGCCTATGTTGCTCGGATCATTCAAAAATGTCACCTTTGTGTGTTTTTGTAGGTTCCGACACTGGTGCTGAGGCAAGGACCCGAGCAACACAGTTCCTGGCTCAACTCTGTATGCATATTTCACGCGTGAAATGCTTGAACATCTCACTCTTTTGTCACTGCAGTTACAACCAGAAAGAATTTGCCACAGAATTTGTATCTGCAAGTGTAACAATTCGTCTGGTGTGAGGTTAGAATTTTGGATCCTCTCCTAATTTCCCTCAAGTGATGTTGGTTTAGAGAGTTGAAACCGAGACTTTTATTGTAAACGAATCCAGCCACGAGCAGCAAATGGTGGCTAGAAGTTTAAAATTGGAGATGCATCGAGATGATGAGAGCCCTTTATGTGCTTTCTGTGAGACGACAGTTTTCTGGATGCAAGTACAACTTAGAAAAGAGATGACAAAGGAAAAAGAATTTGAATATGTTAATCAGGTATATCCATTTCTATGTTGCTCGAATTCTACAAAAATAATGAACAACATTTAGAGTATCTGATACACATCAGCTATGTGAGAAGCTTCCAGATCCTCAAGGAAAATCGTTCATCAACTGTGACGTGTTTTCGCTGCCACATATCACAGTTACCATTGGGAATAAACCTTTCCCCCTTTCTCCAGATCAAGTAAGTTGTTATCAACTGCAGTTCAGATTACTGTATGTTTCTACAAGATCTTTTACAAGTCCTTCCCATTTTGTCTGCATATTTGGAGCGATGATGTTTAAATGGCTGTATGCTTTTGAAGAATAATCAACCATACTGCGTACATCCGACCTCCCCTTACCCCGCAATGGGCGGGAGCCTTTGAGGCATTGGGGTAATGTTGATGATGACTGTGCTTTGAGAGGACTCAAAACTGAAGCTTCCGAAAACCTTTGAAGATGTAACAATTACTAGTGCTGTCTAAGATTGTCAAAATTTCGCGTAAGTTTATTGAAGTAGAAGAGAAACCACAGACAATAGTCTATGTTCTGTTGGATCAGAGGATCAACAAGGAGACTACTGTTAACCACATGAAAGCTCGACTATATAACTAAACGAACTTTCTCGTCCAGCTTAACGTGCTATTGCAATGTGCAAACCAGAAGCACTTTTATTCTTACACAATAAAGCTCGAATGATGGGTGTTGGGATGGTTTTCTTCATCGAGGTCAACGTGCCATTACAACGTTGCATACTAGAAGCACTTTTATTCTCACATAATAAAGCTCGACTAACTAAACACCTAACGGGCTATAACAATGTGAATGCTAGAAACGCTTCTATTCTGTAGCTTGGCTAACTAAACGAACTTTTTCTGGGGTGTAAGGGTAGTCTTTTTTGTTGAGCTTAATGTGCCATTACAATGTTGCAGACTAGAAGCAACGTTATTCTTAGGAATCGATCTGTTCTCTATCTTTTACAGACTAACTACTTTCTACCCTGATTTTTGTAATAGTATATTATCAGAGTCGAAGACAACCATGGAGCTAGTTGTCTTAGTAGATTTACAGCTTTGGATGTGCATCCACGATGTCCCCTCTGGTAAAAGATACATAAATTATTTGCACGAGTTACTCTAAATATTTTGCTACCTCATCATTTAACTTACACACGATGTGTATGAGAGTATGATTTTTCAAGTTCTTGATATTGGCAGGGTTCCTGGAGATGTTTTCTTGAGAGCATACCACACTGTTTTTGACTTTGGTAATCTACAAGTTGGATTTGAAGTGCTTAAAGCATATTTCAAGAGTTGTGGTCAAAATATATCATAAAATTGTTTTGTTTAGAAAGATTTGTAATTCAGAAGTTAACTATCTGAAATTTCACATTCTTGAAGCCCTATAATCCTCCATATTTGAAAGTAGCTATATCAATGAAATACATCTTAACTACATTTTAATTTTTTATTCCATGACTCACAATTAATATATATATATATATATATAAAATTAATAAGTTCATATGAATTAATTTAGTCGTAGCGTTTCCATATAAAAACTTCTAACAGCGTAAAGTCAAAACTCCATCTCCGCACGTCATATACACGTCTCCCTTCCAGTGACCCAATTCCCGAAAAAAATATTGTGCATTACCAAAATTCCGGCGAGAGCAAACTGAAAAGTTCGTCGGCCGGAATGGCAATCGGAGCCGGAGTGAAGTTTTGCAAGGTGTTAGCTTTGTTAGCTATTTTAGTATTTAGCTTCGTCGGCGACTTATCGGCGTTATCGGTGACGGTAAACGACGTAGAGTGTGTTCAGGAATACGTGCTGTATGAAGGCGACACAATTTCGGGGAACTTCGTTGTTGTAGATCATGATATCTTCTGGAACTCGGATCATCCCGGCATCGATTTCACTGTATGACTTCTTTTTTGCCCCTTTCTCTGAAGTATAAATCCTTGATTTTTATGGTTAGTTATTTGAATGTGCAGTTGATTTAGTTTGACTGTAGCTAGATCCTGTTTCTATTGATTGAAGAGGGAGGACAACAACAATATACATGGTGTAATTCTATAGGTAGGGTTTGGGGAGGGGAGAGTAGAGTGTCTTCCGACCTTATCTCTACTCTCTGAGGTAGAGAGACTAAGAGAGGCTGTTAATGATAGATCCTTGGCTTAAAATCAAGCATTTCCAAGCAGTTTGAGATTAAATAAGGAAATCACCTTTAATTATGAGCTTGTATACAAAAAGTTGACTTGTTATCTGACCTGAGGTTGTGGTATAGACAGATAGTGGTCAATGAGCTAGGAGGAGAACCATGGGGTTCAAATTCATAACACTAGGTGATTTCTCCCATCTGTCCAAGTTATGGGTAGGTAGAAGGTATTTGATGGAATAGTCGAGGTAGGATCATCAAAAATAAAATAAACTAATCGTATGCGCTAATCTGTAGTATCTCCAAAGTACTCCAAGAATTTACAAAAAAAAAAAAGTAAAAGTGCTGATAAGTGCTAAGGAGTTGACTTGAAGCTATCTGGTTTCTTTGCTCCATTTGTCCTCTTTATGCACCTGAAAGTACTGATTTTGACCATCTTCCTCATTCTAAATCCTCAGGTCTTCCCCAACTTGTTTGCAACTACTGTTAACCTTCCATTTGCCTATCTTCCATCAAGGCATTATAAATGAAAACAACTTTGCAAGAATTTTATAGATGCTTATTATTAGACTTCTAGTTTTGAAGTTCTTTCTTGACAGTAGAGACACTTTTCACCGTGATAATGGGAAAGATGTATTTGGTCTTTTATCATATATGCTTTTGATGAAAAAATGGTTCTTTGATATCATCTTATGAATAAACTCTTGACATTTTTGAAAGAACACCATAAGAAACCATCAAAATCTTGGGAGTTTGTCCCCAAGACAATTCTTAACTACTTACTAATCCTTCCTAAAAATTCCTCTCCAACCACTTCCCTTCTTATCTCCTATCTCTCCCCCTTCCTTTCCCCCATAATGTATAGCTAAACGCTAGATTCTCCTGTCTAGGACTCCAAAATGACATACCTCCCTATTTAGATGTGTATGGAACCCTTCGATTGCACTCCCACCTGCTCTCCTCCCCTGCACACTAATCCCTACAACTCAATGTTTCTAGGAAGTTTTCTTCATTTGTTAACTATAGCTTGAGCACTTAAAAAATTTTGTATACAATTTCTTTCGTTTAACCATATCACCCTTCAGTTATTCCTGTGACCAGTTTCTGGAACAATTTTGATTGAATCACATTTGTTTATGAACATACAGAAACTTTTTTGTCTTATTGTTTTTCTTTGTGTCTAGATTTATATTTGCTTTCTTCTTTTTTCTTCTTCTTCAAAAAGAGTTCTTAGCTTTGAATGTACATATTCTTCTTCTACATCATGCGTATAGCTGCAAGGTCTCTCTACTTAGATTACTTAGAAGTTAGAAGAAGAACAAAAGAAATTGAAGGTAGTACCTGGCTGGACTTAACTTAAATTGAAATCGAGTTGAAATTTCTTTGGTAGGCATATGGAATGAAAATCACAGAGGAGAATGTTTCCAGAAAAATATTGGTTTGTTCAAGGGTTGTTTTGTTAATTGTTAAAGTTCTTGTAGAATGGTCTTAGTTTTCGATAAGTTTAGGAAAATAACTTATTTTCTCCTTCCTGTGATGATGTTTTAAGATGGAAATCATTAAACGAGAGGAAAATGTGTAAAGCTTTGAGAAGATCGACATTGTGATAGGAGTATAAGTGTATAACCCAGGACAAGTCTTATTCTTCTTTGATTTCGTCTGTGCCTAAATACTATGCTAGATGCTCCCTGTGTTGTCTAAAAGCTAGCATCAATTTTACTATTCTACATTGTCACTTACCACCATAATCCTCAAAACCATCCTCCAGGACAACCATATGTCCCATTTTAACTTCTAACACATAAAAAGATGATTAACGAAATGTTTTCCTCCACTAAAGCCTCCTAATACTTTTTATGTGGAAATATATTTTCTATTAGCTAACTTGAGCTTAAAATTTGTTTTATGTTTAATTGTCTACAATAAGTAAGCAAATCATATTTTACTTCTCTTTTGATACCCATTGAATAAATAATTTATATCTCTTTTGTTTATTTATTCTTATTCTTGCTCTTTGCCTCTTTCTGAGTCCATAATAGACAGTTGGTTATCAATCTATGATTTGTGATGTGTGAAGACAATGAAGTTTTTGTCTTTTAGCATAATTAAAAGTTGAAAGCAGTGCTTAACCACAGTGTTGTCAAAGGTGTGCTTAAAACACACTTAAGCCCTAAAGTTGAGCGTTTTTTCTCACTTAATGTGTGCTTCAATGTTGTCATCAATTTTCTAAGACATACTTCTCTTTTCAAATCAGCCTCTTCTGCAGAATGACACTAAACAGTTGATATTTCACTTTATTATTAAAAAATTCAATTTATTTGTTCATATATTTGTCACTCATGCTTACAATTATTAGTCTTGGACTAAACATATACATTTGTACTTCTTTCTCTTTTTGTCTTTTTTCATTAAAGCCCATACTGTATTTGTGCTTTGTCCCTAAAGCCATAACAGACCTTAGAAGTTTTCTGCAGTTTTTGTTTTTGATAACACTCTTAAGTGCACAAAATCCATAAGACTATTGCTTTGGGCATTGATCCCCTATGTCCTTTAAGAAACATCCTTTATATTGAAACAAGAGTGTGTTAGAGCTTTGTGGAATAAGCGAGAGGGCAGTTAGTTTGATAGCTTAGTACTTCTATATCTACAAACTTCATGATTTCCAAATTTCTTCATGCTGGGTCTGTTGTTGTCATTGCTTAGGTATTGCTCTGCTAAGACAAGGTTGGCCTTGGACTGACCTATGAGCATCTGCCTACTTTTGAATCCCCCATCTGTCAAACAGAGCTATTTTATCTGATCCAAGATGCCAGTGAAACTTAAGCATTAAATCATAAAATTAATGTTTGGATTACCTAATCCCACTTAGATCCTATGTGTTTGATGCTCTCTTAAGAGACGACCCTCAGCTAGGATTGACCCTCTCATTTGATCTAGCTTAGGATTTACCATTTGTTCACTCAGCGTAGATGCATCAGTGAGACAGATCTTTCATGCATCCTTTGCCGAGGGGCAATCTATAAACCAATACCTATTGAAGCATCTTACACAGAGTGGTACTACTCAAGTAGAGATTAGAGTAGTTCCAGATTGCTTGTTAGATTTTGTTGGAGAGAATGAAACAGATATGAAGAAGGAAAAGCTCAGATATCAGATGTTAAGTTACTACATTATCAGAATAGTGACTGCCATATACATACATGAAAAAATAACTGGAAAAACTAAAGAAAAGGAGTAACATAAGCTATGATTATCTCTAGTAACTAAAGCCTAAAAAGTAGGAACAACTTAATAAGATTTTGCACAACACTGCAGCTGATTTATTCAACTTAATCCTACTCTTAGTTGTATTTTGAGATACAACTAATCTCTAGCTTTTGAGGCACTACTTTCAACGCTCCTCCTTAACTCAAGAGCAGCAACACCAAGTCTTTTTCTGAGAAACTCAAACCTTGCTCTAGGTAGAGCCTTCGTCAAGATGTTAGCATACTGAAAATCAGTTTTGCAATGCACTAAGGC